>NBIV01000225.1:0-139842 GCA_003194525.1 Gracilariopsis chorda
ACCACGTCGACCGTTCATCTTCATGGGTGGTGAAGGGCACCGTCGGTTGTGTCTGAGAGATAGCATCAGAAAAACAAGCTTGTGGGGCTAGCGCATGGATTGTTTTGGATCGGGCACTGAGCAATTCGGTTGTATTTCTAATCAAGATAGCTTATGACGTGAATTAGAATCTAATAAAGCGATCGCCGTGATGACGGTAGCCTCGTCGTGATAGCTGTGAGGTTTTGAGTGACGGAATGAGCATAACTAGCTAGGCTCCATGAACAGTTTTGTTGCAAACGTGTATAAGTTCCGCACCGTTAGATTGCGGTGTATTGCGACAGCGTCTTGCCCGATCTTCTCTAAATTACAAGTCAGCTTTACAATTGTTGACAGTCTTAATCTCACATGGTGGAAGTAACATAAGTATAAACGAAGCTGACATTTTCGTTTTGGCAATGTCGTAACCTCCACTAATCTGTGTTTTGCACCACCACTACTTTACTCTGTATTCATCTTCTTACTATATCCTGTAACTCATACTATGATCAGAATCATCTTGAAAATCGCCATTGATCTTGCGTCTACATTATCCAATTGCAACGGACGAAGAATTGAGAAACAATGCTCTCAACTGGAGAGTAAGGCTAGGATCATTTCATCAAATAACAAAAAGATTGAGGAGCAAGTGCATAAACAGCTCCAAGATAATCAATATGCCGATGAAGAATTGAACGCGGTTTACAAGATACATATGGAGCTGCAACAGGAGCTGCAAGGCCTTACCGCAGTCAAGGAAAGCAACATTCGTTTGGAAAGAAATCTTGAACTCATATGCAAGGAAGGCGTGGCACTCAACAGCAGATTCAAAGAGCTGTCTAGGGTTATGGAAGAGTTATTCCTCAAACGGGACGAGCTTCGCAAGATAGTGCACCTCAAGGACCAAGAAATCATGCGCTTGACACAAGAAGTCAGTGCACAGTCCTATGAGCTTGAAAAGCTGCGAGCGGCACACACTGAGGAGAGTACCGCGTAGAAAAATAGCATACAGCTATGTAAAGGAAATATCTTGCTTATTAAGCTATGTGATTTGGGACGCCTATTGCAATGGGTTTTGTATGAGTTCGTGTGTGCATGAGGTACATGAGAGCTCCAACGTTCCGAAGGGCCCATTATGATAGTTTCGATTGCCCGCCATGTGCTGCAGAACTGCGCAGTATCTTTAAACTTATATATTTTGAGCAGCAGCAAACACTGCTGGCCAGCGAGGGAAACTTGCGAACAGAACGCGGTTAGGAGCTAACGGACGAAGCGGCTTCAAAATCTGGAGCTCAAAGAGCGTGCTGCCGCTCGTGTTATCTCTAACCCCTTGAGCAAGAGTAAGAACTTGAACCCTGCAGATTCTATCCACATTGCCGGTACACACTAGAAACCAGATTGCTGCGAAGAAGGGATGTTTACGCTTGCGTTTTACAACTCTACATTTGTAGATCACGATAAGGAGAATCTTACCAGGTATTCATCAAGAAATGGCGAGAAGCAACACAAAAGTTACGCCACTGATTCTCGAGGCTTTCGAAGACGTGTGGCATGCTGAACATCACAGCACGACCGAAATTCATGTGCGCAATCGAGTCAGCCAGTTGTTTGTTTCTGGGTAAAAGAGGGCAATCCGCAATCTTCGATATACAATGGTTTATTTTCGTTTGGCAAGGGCCACCGTGAGGACGTTTCTTAGCTGCGAAGGCGGGGAAGTGCCCGGCAGCGGAAAGCGAATGTCAATCTCTCACAAACAAAACGAAACCCTTAAAAAGAATAGGTGAACATATGTGTCGTTGAAGACCGGAAGTATACAGAAACCATTTAATTGCGCTAAGTGAGAATTGATTTATAAGTTGAGCTGTCCAGGGTTATGATCCAAAACGACTGGTGAGCTTACTGATCTCACATTCTGTGACTTGGATTCTGTTGTGCAGCTCAGTCAGCTTTTCTTCTTTGTGAGTGCATTCTCGGCGTAACTTCTCTCGCACTCTGTCCATTTGTAGAAGAGTTGTGCGAGCCGCCGAGAGTTGCTGCAGAAGATCCATTTTGGCCCGGGCTAGTCTGTCTATACACAACTGCATGCTTTGGTTATTTTGTTGAAGGACAGATAATTCGTTTCAACGGCCTGCTTCTGTCTTTGAAGCGCACTCAACGTCAAACGAACTCTGTGCAAGTGCGCCTGCAGATGATGCGCGTTCTTTCCATTTTCCTCCATTCTATCCTCCATGCGTTTCATCTCTGTTTTCCAAGATTCCAATTCTTTTCGTCCTTGTTTCGTCTCCGATCAGTTCGGCGTTGGTTTATTGAGAACGCTGTCACTGCAACCATAATCAAGTTTCTGAAGACGAATCGAAACAATTTTCACTAACCTTGGTTGGGTTATGAGACTGTGCTATCTTTGGAAGTTGCGCAGCAGATGTGAGCGTGATGACAGTGGGTGGCGTGTGTCAGATGATCAACTGAGCTCTCGGGTGCGATATTTAACCTTGGAAACCATCGGATGTAACCAAGGATAGTTTGAAACTACTTTCCGCTCGGAATTACTACAGATAACACGGAGCTTCCAAGTGAAATGGTTGAAAGCCGTACGTCCAAAATCATTTGAAGTTCCTCACTGTTGGTCGGGTACGATACGCGGTTGAAGTCTGTCTGAATAGCGCGGTAAGCAAAAGAAAACGTGCAAAAAAGGCTCAGAGGTCTCTCTGAGTTCTGCCCCCTTCTTTCGGAGTCCTGCCTCCGAAGGCAGGCTTATTTATTCTCTAGTTCTATTGCGTGCAGCCTTCTTCTAGAAGGCCACTACTACTGCGCAGGCTGCGTATGCACTGCGGGAGCTACCACGCGATTCAAACTGCTTCAGTTTGACTTTTGGTGCTTCTTCCGGTAACAACTGTTTCCGCTTTGGGAAATTGCTGCAATAGTTAACAGTCCCCCATAATCAAACGACTCGTTTGATTAGTGTAGTTCAATGTTGGGAGCAATGTTTCCCTAACGCTGGGTTCCTGACCTTGGAAGCTCTCCCAGATACTCTTCCAGTAGTACGGGTATATCTTCCTTGAGTGATTCGATAGATATCCAGTCTGTTAAATCGTCGGTAAAACGTTTCCACTTCCCAAGCAGTTCTGGAAGGACAAAGTTGCGACGAATGTGCTTAAACTCATCGATAGTCAGTAACTCGTTTGTTTGATATGCAAGATGGTCCTTGATTTCTTGAGTGACCATAAATTCGTTCTTGCTGTGAAACTTCAAACAGCGTCCATGAACCCACTCTTTCTTTCCTGACAACAAGTCTTCGTCTTCAAAGACATAGTCGTCTGTGCAGAGTGTAACACTAAAAGGCCCACGCCATTTCAGATTAAATTTTGAACCAGCGTGCTTCTCCAAGACAGCTCCAATTACGAAATCTCCTGTTGAGAAACTGATGCTTCTGATTCATTTTCTGATTTTGAGAGTGTACTGTAGCCTTTCTGTGCTTATCTACGCGGCTAGCTCATTCTCTGTGGAGCTTTGAGAGTGATTCGTGCGATATCTCAAAATCAATTACGGCTGTCTCTCTCGCTTCTTCGACACTTTTTGTGGTCATAACTTCATGATCTCTGACAATTGCAGAGAGTGGTGAGTCCTGTGGTAAGCCGGTGAATATCGTGAGAGGAGATTTACAGTTCAGTCTACGCATGGGAGAATTATTCAGGACACACTGGATTAGAGGAAAGATTTACGACCAAGCCTTTTGCGGCATTTGAAATTCAGACAGTAGCGCCCTTTTTGTTTTAAGTAGCTCTCTGCACACTGCTTGCATAGATCCATTAGCCCAGGGACAGTACGGGAGTGTGAAGTGTTGATTAGCCTCCAGTGCTTCCGTGACCTGTTTCACTAGCTGATTCTTGAAATGGCTTCCTCTGTGGGATATCCAACATTTCGACATTCCGAAGAATGCGAACTATTCCAGTAGTGCGTCTGTTGTGTTCTCTGCGTCAGCCTTTGATGTAGGCTTCAGCTAAAAGTATCCCGACAAACCTTCCTTTACGATTAGGACGTACAGAAGGTCTGTCTCCGCCTTTCATGCAACAGTAGTCAAAGTGAATTATCTCGTTCGGCTTATTAGCATACATGGTGTAGCTGAGGGGTCTGGTTACAGTAGAACCAGACTCTGTTGCTATGCAGTGGAAACAGGATGATACAAACTGCTGGGTGTCTTTGCAAACGTACTTCCAACGAAAACGAAAGTTTTAGAGACGGGTAGCAGCGTAGCGTCGAATGATCTGTGGCCTCCTCTTCCGGTATTTGAGGCGATAAGAGTTCGTAGACGCAGCAGCTTGTCCAGTTAGGGGATCCATATCTGGCCTGAAATGAATTTCAAGGCTTATCTTGCTTCAAAGGGTTCTTAGAAGCTTATTTGGACTGCATATTGTATGACGCGATGACTTTTTTCTTCAACGCCCAGTCGAGTTCTCCGTCGATAATTCAATTGATCGGATCGACCATAACTGCGCTGACGCTTCCTACATGAGAGAACTGGACTGTCTTCTTTGGCTGTACCGCCCATCTAGAGAGCATGTGCAGCCACACATTCTTCTCTCCCGGGATGTGCTCAATGATGTAACGGAATGCGTTCAGCTTGAGGGCCCAAATGTATGAGCTTGTTTGCTGCATGTCGCGCGATCCCCGGGTTCTGGCCATATGGGTCATATATGTATACGATGTTGGCATGGTCAGTGTAGATTGAGGTAATTCTGCCAGCTTTAAGATAGTCCATTCTGCCGTTGGCTTCGATTTCAGTGAGCCCTTCCTTCTCGGGGACGCTCCATCTTCCCACAGAACTTCTAAACGATCTAGACAAGAAAACACATTGGTTCGTGCGTTTGGTTTTTGACTGATTTGCGTTCTTCCGCCTCATGCGACTGCGTTAGAATTGCAGAACAATGAAAATCCGAGGCTTCAGTGAAGAGGCAAGTTCTGTACCCTTCCTTAGGCAGCAAGAGCTTAATCGCCGCAGATATTTGGGATATTTTCGGTTGAATGCTGTTTTTGTGTTTGTTTTTCAAGGAGTTGCTGATGCGAATCTTCCCCACTGCCTTCTTGGTTCGTTTATCGGCCTGCTTATACGCGTATTTGAGTAGGTCTTGGAGCGGCTGAACTATCTGTGAGTAGTTCGGAATAGAAGATCACATCAAGTTAGCGGCGCACATTAGTTGCTGCAGTTCGCTACCCATCTAACGCTTTTGCATGGTCAACAGTGCTTCAAAGTTCTGAGGGTCGAAACAGACTCCTTCTTGCGATATGATTTTGCCACAGAATGTCACTTCCTTGCAGGAAAAAAAAGATTTGCCGGGTTGACTTTGAAACCAATCTTGCGGCAGACAGATAAAAAAGCCTTCATGTCTTCTAGTAGCTTCTTCTCCGTTATTGCGTACATGAGAAAGTCGTAAAGCTACTGCATCATTCGCTGTACCTTTCCTGCAGAGTGTTCGCTAGTGGAGGACTGGAAATTATTCCCAGAATCCATTCCTCTCTGGAAAGTTCGTGTAGGTGAGTAGACTCCATCTGAGGTTTGTATGGACATGATTTCTTGCGAGGTAGGGTCTAAGGGTATTTGGCAATATCCGTGGGTGAAGTCGATGTTCGCAAAGCATTTGCACTGAATACAGTTATGGAGAAGGGACTCTAGATATGGCATCGCTGACTGCAGCAGAAGTGTCATGACATTGGCCCCATGAAGATCCACTGTGAAACGTAGCTTTTCCGTGCCTTGCTTCGGTACGTCTAGTGCTGTGCTTGCCTAGCGGGCGCCCGGGTTCTTCTATACGGCGCAGATTTTCTCGAGCTGGCGTATTGTGTGTTGGATGAAAACTCTTTGGTTTGGAGTGTAGCGGCGCTGGGTGCATCGGAAGGGCTTGGAGTTAGGTTTGAGCAACACGGACAGCGGTGGTACCTTCGCAGGAGGATCGGGCCCCAGTTTGACGCGAAAACAGTCCCAACGGCTTTCCAATAATGACTTCCATTCTTTGGTGCCTGTCGGTGACATTCCGTTGGCTGTGGTGTTTTCAACAGCCTTCAGAACTGCTTCCTGATTCGTTTCGTCAGTTTTGGTCCCAAATATTCTGCTTGCGAACACTATGGAAGTTCTATCGGATCGTCGTCTGCTTCTTCGTAGGTCATTCATTTGAAGGTTGTCGAAGAAAACCGTGCAGTCTCTGACTTCAGCTCTCTCTCTGACATACCGTCGATTGCTGCGCGCACGTTTCGAAGATGCATTCCTAGATCGAGTCCGATTGCCTTCAGAAGCGGTCTACCTAGCAGTACCTCTGCCATGTCATCTTCTGCAATCATAATTTCTACATCTCCAATGCGGACGGGGAGGCCAGTGTTCGACAAGATGATCGCAAGTGATAGCTGTGTCTTTCCCGCGGCTGTCGAATTGCTGATGTTCGTACGGTCTCTAAATGCTGGCTCTAATATCATTGGATCCTCGAGTCTCTGATTGGGCGTGTCGGAATGCTCCTCCCTATATACTGCAAATAATGCGGATGAGATCGTAGAATAGTCGGCTCCCGAGTCTCCTAAAGCAACTTCTTCCACGTCTTGAGCAATACAGAGTACCTGCATTCGTCTTCACTCGGAGTTCTTCGTGAAAGGGAACGAACGGAAGATAAATTGGCCTTCTTCCCGTTTTCTGCTTGTTTCCAAAGAATCGGTCCAAAAGTTCCTGCCGTTTCTCCTTCGAAGTGACGGGACACTTGCTCATGAGGTAGATTCCATCGCATTCCTCTGTGTTGAGGAACGGCTTATTCCAGTCTGCTTGGGCTTCCTTCTCTTTCGTGTCGACGGAGTCTACCATTTTTCCGAGACATTCCCGGACGGGGCGGGGATTCTTCTGGATCTGAAGTGCAATGCCCTCAGGGAGGGATTCTTGGTACTTGGTTGATTTCCCAAATGTTTTGGTAATGTAGCCATTGCATGAACTACGACCAGTAATAGTGCATTGGAAACGTGGGACACGTAAGAGTCAATTGGCGGTTGGCCAGAGTAGTGGGCATGAACCACACAAGTGGAGTAATATAGTTAGTTGTATTTTTTATTTTTACACCCATTTCTGGGATGGTTAGTACTTAGTGCGCCGGCAAGTTGCCGTCGCACCATTAAACTTTCCCCAACACGGAACCCCACCCTGGGGAATTGGCTCTAGAACTCACCGCCTTCGCGTGTTCTCTACTCCTCTTTGGAGGTAAGCACCGTCGCTACGGGAAGTCTAACCTTGCCTATCTAAAGGACCGGAGTATTCGGATTTTTATTCCAGCTGTCTTTTTGTTCGCCTCGTATAACGTTTATTTACCGGCATTGCCGTTAGTCGTCGTCACGACACTCGTGACTCAGCTCCCCGTTATTTTCCCTTTACAGGCTGGCTTCCCCGCTACCCACGGCTCATGTTCGCGCGTGCCATTAACGTGGAACCTAACCTCTCTAGAGGTCGACCTCCCCCATACACCACTACTTTGGATACCCGATTCTCGCCTCAACCTCCCTGCGCAAATCCCAGCAGGTGGCCTCCGCCTTACAACCCGACATAGTTGTGCCACTCTTGGGAGGGTTCTACCCAACCGGGCTCACCTCTAACGAGGAAAGATCCCCATCGTCTTTCGGTGCACTCGCGCTTCCGGGCATTGAACTACAGGACCTTTCCTGGGCGCTCTTTCCACTCCCGTTCTGGGCGTTCCTCTGTTAGCTCTGTCCGTGCTTTCGTTTTAGCTTTAAAGTAGCTGACTGAACAGCGTGAACTTCGTCGTCGAGTGTTGACAGTTTGTTTTCCAAGACCTTCAAGTTTTCTTTTTTCTCTGCATTCCACATTACCATCTGGTCTCTAACCAGTTGCTATAGTTCGGACGGTTCTACTTTGCTCACGAGTTTCTTGACCAGCTGTTTGCATCTGTCGCTCTCTGTGATTACCTCAGATGAGTTGTGCTGGCTTAGTGCGGTTATAAAGTTGATCAGAAACTATTCGGAGGTTTCGGCGAGGTCTCTCCGAAAGACCGTATACGTTACTCTTACTATTGCGTCCCAACGCGATCATTGAGGTCTCGAGATGTGTGTGCCAAGGTAGAATCGAACCCGTTCTTTACAGAGTCGTCTGATGCTTTGTCATGCTTCAAAGTGCCCTCAATCCTGCCTAGGATGCAAATTCTGTGCAACAGCTTGCGTTGAATGCAATAACGAATTGATGCAGCTTCGACTCTCTGGTTTGCAGGTTTGCATGCATTGATGTCATTCACGCGCTCCACATAGGCCGAGTAGTCTGCCTCAAAACGAATCAGTTCCAGTTGCGTTGCTTTAGTCAAGTTTGGGGCTTGGATACTGTTAACCAGTCCATAAATACATATTTTCTTCTCGTAGCGTTCCAGTACGATTTGACTTCTCAAAGTGCTTTGTTGGTCTGATATGATACGTGGTTGAAGTCTGTACGAATAGTGCAGTATGGAAGGAAAGCAGGCACAAAAGACTGAGAGGCCTTTCTGAGTTTTGCGCCCTTCTTTCGGAGTCCTGCCTCCAAAGGCAGGTTATTCTTTACTTCTATGCCTTAAAAGGCTTAACTGCGCGCTTCAAAACTCGTCCTACGCAGTCAAAGTCTGTTCGCCGACAAACAAACTTGGGATTGCGCTTTAAAACAAGTGAACTGAATGTAAACATGGCCAGTGCAAGAGATGTGTGCATTCAGGATTATCAAGACACCAGAAAGAGCGGTTTCTACGGTTGAAAGACGCAGGTCCAGTGCTACTCTGCACTACCAAGGGTACTTGTGAACTTGGTCGTATGCCCTTGCCATGATGGCAGGGCATGCATCCAAAATTTAAATGCTCTGCCATCATGGCAAGGGAATGATCATGCATAAATATGCATGCCACCCGTTCGTCTGTAGGCCGTCCACGCCGCCACGCAACCACGCGCACCACCATCCGCTGCCCATGCCGTCGCGTAGCCCGGCGCCTTTAGTTTTTCGCAGTAACCGCACCCGCCGCAGCCAATGCCGCCGGCCTCCCAGCTTCGATCCTGCGCTGCTCGTCGGCTCCGTCTCCATTCTCTTGGTGGACCTGCAGGTATCGCGTCCGCCCGAGGTTTTGTCCGCTCAAAGGCACAAAAAGAAATACCCTACGAAGTATATTACCTTTTGCCAAGCTGATCCGTCATGGGCAAGTATTTTTACCCTGCCAGGTTGTTATGATTTATTATCTAGACTTAACATGCATAGCTAGAGATTATGCGCCGAGCATAATGGACTAATAAAAGCGCAATGTCGGTAAACACTAAGCCAAGTCGGGCCAGACCACTTCTTCTCCCCTCGGCAACCCCCAACATCTCTTAGGGCAGTCTGCTCCTCCTTGCCATCAAACACACTTTTCCACACCTACCCTTTCAATCAATGCAGTTTGGTCTCCCGCACATTTGAAATTGCTTGTACTAACATCCACCTTGTTTGGCCTCATCATCTGTGGCACGGTACACTTTGGCCGCGTACTAGACTTAAAGTCTTGGTCGTGCGTGTTGGCCTTGGTGCTATATTACGAGTAGTCATCAGCACTACGCTAGATCTAAGGTTTTGAGCGAGCGCGTAAGTTATCCGCTGGTGCAGTCTCTTTGCTACGTTGTCCCACGCTTGTTTCGCTTGTTGTGTTATACAATCACTACCTGGTTCTCTTGCTACGTATTACATTGGTTATTTGAAGCAGTTTGTTTATGTTTACTACATTGGCATTGCACGCCTGTGCTGGTACTCTCGAGCTACGATTCTATTTCTGACCTGCCCTCCAGTGAACAAGGGTACAAAAAGGACTTTCATCGTCCGTTGTCGTGACAACGTGCAACATGACACCCACAGTAATCTCATTCGCCGTTGTTCACGTGCAACACGGATCTCGTGATAGAGTCCTGGACATTTGCTCAATCTTCGAGCTCTTCAGCCCTTCTCTGTCACACCTTTTTGATAGGTTTTGGGTTCGTGCATCCACCGTGCACCATCCCCAATGGCGGAACCGTCCTGCGCCGTGAGCACCACCAGCAGACAACCCCTCATCCAATCCGAGCTCTGCTAGTGGCATGTACTGTAATCCGCTTGATCTCACACGGGACCCACAGGAAAGTTGTTTGTGCATTACTGGATCGCACGTAATGCATCTCCCATCCTGGGAGATCCCATGATGGGAGATGTGCAACGTACAAGTTCCATGGTGCAACAATTCAAGTCGACAACCAAAACTCTTGTCTGCGTGTGGCGTTCAATGGCACTCCCAGACAGAAATTGAGCACTGATCCTCTGAGACGGGGGACCGCAGTTGCGGAATCTACACGCGACATTTTGCCCTTCAAAGACAATGGGAACGGCGACGGCATCATCACTCTCCAAATTCGTGTCGGATACGATTGGCAACATGTCCCACACCTTTGCTGATCCGATGAGTGCAGAACTAAAATACTTGACCTGGTGTTCACGCTTACTAACAGCCGGGGCCTCAGATATGCTTTTGAACAAGGACGAAAGACGAAATGACATGTGCATGGCCTATAGACTGCGCGAGGAAGTTCATCGACTGAACATGATCCATACATTTTGCAGTATTTGATATGGGGTACATGCGCTCGCCGCAAAGCTGAAATTACTCCAGACGATGTCATAGCTTCTACTGTGGAAATCGTGAAGCGAGGCCTGCCGCGTCCTGTGGTGGGAACTAACGACAGATGTAGCGCTACGTGTGGTATATTTGAGTTCTACGCCAACAACTTCCTGGATGCTAAAGGCGTGGCGGATCATCTTCCCGAGCTCGGTTTCGTGGTAGCCCTTTGGATAAAAACTCTTGCAGGTCTAGATTCTGAAGCTGATACATCAGCAAAGCCGCACTGGTTCTTCGTCAGGACTCGCAATCGCATGTCAGAAGCTTTGAATGGGGGGAACATATACAATTGATGTGGTAGATCTTGGTGACGTGCGTGCTCTTGAGTGTCACCCAAAGACTTTAAAGTTGATGGATGATTATAGTATCGATGGCTTAATGTTTGATGCGGGGGAACCAAGTTTCTTACCGGAGGACGCAGAATTTTCAGGATGTACTGGAATGTCATTGTGACTACACGCGTGCATGGGCTCGATATGTGGTACCGACAGCACCAATATCTGAAGTGGAGGCCATAGTCCGAGGCTGTCAGGGTGTGCCCACCTTGTCTCGTTCTATTTGATCGGTTCTCTACGCTTACCTTGCAGAATGGACTTCGTGTTCTCGCAGCTTTGGTTACCACAGAGAGTTTTGGTCGAAGCATATCTTTCGATGCACCCAGACAGCTATGGACAGTTACATGGCCACATGCAGACGTATATGGTGGCTTGAGGCCCGAATGATATCTTTGACCAGTTTCTGATCAGCAAGCACGTGATTGCAGCTTCTGTCACCAACAAGGGTCAACGAAGAGGCAATGTCTTCCGGTCACAAGGTTTCTGGGAGAGGGTTGACTTAAACGAAAGAAAATACTGTAGGGAAACCACTGCGAGCACCGGTGTGGATTCTAGACATCAGCGCTGACCTCAACGAAATGCCGACATATCTGCGTTGGCGAAAGAAGATCTCTGTTCAAAACAAGTGGTCATACAGATTACTCTTTGGTTAGGAAAGCAGCCCAATCCTAAACAGATGCTGTGGTATTCCGTTCGATCGATGCTGGGAGGTGGTCGAGCCCGAAAGCGAGGAAAGACTCTGTTCAAAAACGTCTTTTGCATCACGCGAAGAGCTCTGGTCCCACAGAATGTGCAAAGAACGCACTTCTGGTCGTGTACTACCCCATCGTACATTTCGGAACCGTCTACTCCGACTTTGTACAGCTGGGAATGTGGTATCCCTTCTCACTATTCAGATGGCTCTGTGCTGTGTAACGCCGATTTGGAAAGCAGAAGTTTGACGGCGGACAAAGCACTGTCGAGGCGAAGCGATGCGTGCAAGGGGTGGCGTCACGAAAGCAGACAGAGTTGGAGAGACTGGAGGGTGAGGTTTCGGCCGATGCAGAACGAGCTGCAGAACGAGCTGCAGAACTTGAGGTGGATCATTGGCAGGTGAGGGAGCAACACGAAACATGCCCTCATGGTTGCTCTGAGTATGTAAAGTCCCTGATCAAGGCGTAGTTGCTTTATTGTTTTGAGTCCCTTGCTCTGTGTTCTCCATTTTCTCTAGGCCTGGTCGGGCGCGAGAGGGGTTCTTATAGCGGCGTGTCTTTCGAACAGAAGCCCCTCGGCAAGGTAATTATCTAGCTATCCTCTCCCAGAGTTCGTACTACTGCTTGTACTAACACTAGTTATCCAACAAAAACCCCACACGGAGGCATGTGCACAAAAAGCCAACAGGTAGCTGCCACGTCGAGTGTGTGACAAACTTCATGGCGTGTTTCAGTGTAAAGTACGGTAGCAAATGCATTGAGCATGTAGATGTTACTTTAAGGCAACAACTGGATTACACGCAACTCCGCCAACTTGCCGTGTCAAATTGCATTCCATATTGAGATTACAATTCGCTGCGAGAGTTCGTTTTGCAGCAATGAAGGGGTCGGACGAAAAGATGCCATCGTGGAGGAGAGCATGGAGTCGGACTTCTCTATTTTGTGATTACCAAATAAAACTGGACATGAACGCTGCTCATGTCAATACCTCTCTCCTTTTATACGTAGTTTACATCCGAAACCACTTTTGTTATACGGCCTTGGTCTTGCTTTTATCAGGGCATTGAAGCTTGTACATTTGGCTTACACTTTCTAACTCGGTAAAAAATTCGCTTTCCCGCGATGTATGATCGTCTGGTCATGCTTATTTAAGAATGGATGGCTCCCCGATCATCCTGCGTTGATGGCGGAGTCATTTTGGGCAAAGACGTATAATAACCATGAAAACAGATATTTCAAACTATATAGCTTTATTACGCCATGGTCCGCCGCAAATTTGCTCATCGAGAATATACTATGATTTTATACGGCAGATGACGTTCTGCATAGTTTCATCCCGGTGAAATCGATGATAGACTAACTATTGCGTAGGCAATGACTGCAGAGTATCTCAATGTATTCACCGTTAGTTCATGAATGTATTATGGTATTCACAATGCTATGGTTCCCATGGCCTTGAGTTCCCTTATGAGCCTCGACAGGTTTGCACCTTATATACATACTTCAATATGAGATGCAGAAGCAGAAGAACTGGAGAGGGTGTTTGGAATTCTACTCGAACTTATAAAAGCCACAAAAATAACAGAACAGTACTACTGTTAACATTTAACCCTTCAATACTCCGAGTCAAGAAGAGAGTTGTTAATGCCTTACTCTGGTATGGCGCTTTCCACTTCAACCTGTGCCGTCCCATTTCCAGATCTCCTTCTGTGTTCCATAACTTGGGAACCGAGCTTAAGAAGTTTGTCTTTGAGCTCCCCTGTCTTATCCTGTCTGCGGGTTATTTTACTCTGTAACCCTTCGACAGCACTCTCTGAAGAGGCAAGTTTCTTTTCTTCTCGCCGCAAGCGTTCCATGATACTCTCCTGTTCCTGCTCAGCGACCTTCACCCTCGCCTGCAGGTTGAGGGAGCGAGACCTTACAGAGGGCATCCGGAGTCTCAGAGTTTCAAGCTCTTTCTTTCCCTGCTCGACGGCGTGTTGTTGCTTTTGGAATTCTTTCTCAGTGCGCTTTGCAGAGATTGCGAGATTCTGTACAGTTCGAGTTAATTTCTCCGTGTGTTGTAGGCGTTCATCCAAAACCCGTTTCTTTTCTTTTTTCAATAGGCGGGCTCTTTTTGTTTTCCCGATTGATGTCATCAACGCGACAACCAGAACAATGTCCAAGATGAGAGAAAACATGATAACCACAGGGTATAGCAGTCGATTCTCGGGCGAGGTAAGTAGTAGTGGTGTGTGGTGGGTGGCAGAGAGAATGGGGGTCAATTTCTTTGTTTATTCCGACTGCTTCCATATAGTATAAATAGTTAAGTCTGTCCGACAGCAAGAACGAGCACAACTATTCCAATTGTGTTTGTAATTGAAACGATCGCACATTTGGGGATCTTTGAAAATTATCCGTTCTTTTCACCGCAATTTTGTTTGTTCCACGTTGACTACTCAACGTCACGCGTGGTGACGGATACCGTCGGTTTTTTCTGGAGGCGCCGTTACGAAAACAGTCCTGCAGCGTTCGCACAAGGACTCTTTGACAGGGCCAGTGACCAATTAAGTCCGCGTCAAGACGAATTCGTGTTTTACTTTGAGTCACGGTCACTTCTGGATGTAAAAGAGGTACTAATTACACACTTGTATCGTCCACACAACAGAGTACGTATGTAGTTCTTGGTTTCCAAGAATAGGATGCAAAGGGCTCAGATATGGTGCCTATTCTCTCACATTCATCTCATACGGGCCATTTTCGTCATATTAGTGTAACTGAGTGATCGCCGTGGCGGTGGGAGCATCTTCGTGATAGCTGCGGGGTTTTGGGTGGTGGGATGAGGATCACTCGCCTCAATAAACAGTTCTTTTGCAAACTGGACAAGGTTTCAGTATCATTGGATTACGGTTTACCGTGACACGTTCTTCTCTGACCTCTTGCAAATTAGAAGCCAGCAGTTGAGTAGTTAATAGACACATTATCCCATGACGGGCCAGAATATGTATAAATAAGCTGGCATTCTCGGTTCGGCAGTGCCCTAACATCCGCAAACCTGTGTTTTACACCACGAGCACCCCCATCTACGAACATACGTGCATCTTTGCTTTGATCTATATATCTCACAAAAATGATCAAGCTTCTCTTAAGGATCACCATGGTTGTTGCGGTAAGCCTGTCTAATTGCAAAAGGCGAGAAACTGAGAAACAAATATCTCAGTTAGAGAAAGAAGCCAGGTTGAGTACGAAAAACAACCAAAGGCTGGAGGTTAAAACAGGAACGGCAATGCGGGAACAGCAACATGCCGATGAGAAGCTGGTGGAAGTTTACAGGACTCATCGCCGGATAAGGAAGGAACTGCAGGGTCTTGTTGCAGTTAAGGAAAACAACAGTCGCATGGTGTCGCAACTTGAAGCGATATGCAAGGAAAGGGCGGCACTTATGCACAGATGTAAAAAGGTTTCTTGGATTATGGGAAACCTGTACATGAAACGGGATCAACTTCGCCGCACTGTGTATCTCAAGGACGAAGATATCGTGCGCTTGAAGCAAGAGGTCAGTGCAAAGTCCGTTGAGCTTGAAAACGTGCAAGCGTCATGCACGGAGGAGATGTCCACTTAACAAAACACAATCCACTTAATAGAGTATTACGCTTACTAAACTATCTCATTTGATATATCTGTTGCTATGGTAGTTATATGTGTTCGTGGTTGCATAATTTGCATGAGGTGCATAAGAGCTGCATCGTTATTGAAGGCGGTACCTGGCGTATTTATGAGAGTTTCCATTGCACACCATGTGTTTTATAATCCCCCCGTACTCCCCAAGTTGCGTCTTCTGAGCAGCAGCAACATAATGGTGACCAGCGAAGGATACTTCAAACAGGAAAGCATCTAGGAGGTAAAAGAGGTAACGAGTTCAGTTTCTACAGATCAGAGAACGTGTTATCTCTTATGTTATCCGTTACCCCTGTGCAGAAGCGGCGCTGTTGGAGCTTGCAAATCTCCACCTGCCTTAAATGTGGACACAATGAGCCAAACTGCTGTAGCAAACGGCAGGCTCCAACTCTCTAAACAAATGAGTAGCTGCTGTAATGGCCGCTGCTTCGAGATTTCGACGTCGAAACATCGCATCTCCGATAACGATTACATCTAGAGGACATCCTGTGACGGGCCATCTCTGATACGTACGTTTCAAAAGGCTTTCTGTAAAGCATTCTACGTGCCTGTTTCGAGCGATATCAGAGCTACGCGCGTTACTTGCATACTTGGAAACAGCAGTCTTCTAGTTCCACAGCAGGAGAATTCAAGTGCAGAAACATGTAAGCCATTTCGGCCAGTACGCACTCCTTCGTTTTATTGCGCATAACTGACAGAGCGTGGTTTCTCTTGTAGAGTTCATCGGGCTGCGTACTGCAACGCACACGGCGCAGACCCCAGATGATTGCTCCGCCACCAACAGAGCATTTTTTTGATAAGTTCAAGCTTAACCTTCAAAGAAAAGAAAGCTTTCTTGGCTTACAGCCAAGGAAATGGTGGTTTAAAGGTTCTCCATACCGCCTTGTTAGGCTGCGTAGCGTGACACTTTTCAAGTAACCCGTGGCTTAACTAGCGCAAGTTACAGCGACAGGCGGGAGGGAGGGAAGAGAAACCAAAAGATGATGCAAGCGCGGCACAGAAAAACGCGGCCAGAAAGGGCGCTTCAAGCGCCAGCAGGAGCCGCAGTCTCTTATGAAGACGGCGAAATGCACTGCAGTAGCCCTTGAACCAACAAATAGAAATCTTTCTGTACAGTCTTCAAATCCGATTGTATGTAACACCGTCAGCTGCTGTTCGATTTTTCTTGTTCCGATAGGTATGAAACGAATAGAAACCCAGACCTTCCGCGTAGCCAGCGGAAAATGCAATGCGCAACAGAACTCAATACCAACTGCAGCAAGGATGTGTTCAAGACTAGTGGGCGGCACTCACAAGCGCAATGGCGCCAGCAGAGACGAGGCAGCGTAGATAGTAAAGCAAACGCCCTCACAGAACGCATCAAGACAAGAAGATACACCTAGTATCTCACGGAACAAAGTATGTTCGTAAGTAGAGGGTTATCGGCACTAAAACAGATCATCTCTGTCATCTTATGAGACCTCTGCACTGCCAACAAACAACGCGGAGAAACGATGCTCCAAAGACGACACTCCCGAGTCCCAAAGAGCCGCCACCATCCAGTTACTCCAATAGCTTCCGAAAGGAAGGTTCGAAGTGTGGTGCGACGGCTCGGGCGGTATGCTCGAGACACCAGACCAAAAGGCAGCACGAGCTGCAGTCGAATGGGATGAGGGGTGGTACTGTGGAACAGTCTGCTACCCAGAAAGATGACGATTCAGCACACGAGTGTGTCGCAGAGTATCACCAGACCCTTGGCGTAATGCCTTCGTTCTGGATTGCCTATGACGACGCCTTCCAAATGGCATACAGCTACGATGCCCAGAGCGGCAAAGGAATTGATATAGACAAGCACGCTTTACGCATTAAGTTGCTGGCGCCAAACTCTGTTGCTGCTGGAGAACATAAAAAACGGGAAATAGGTAAGCCCAGTCTGCTCAGCGAAGTCAAGCCGCGTGGCATTAACGTTTGTTCTTATACAGCTGAAATCATTGTGATGACTGCAGCGGTACAAGCGCTACCCCCAACCACAGGGGAACTGATTCGAATATTTACGGACTCTCATGCAATTGTGAGCGTTACAGGGTAACATGAGACGCCAAGCAAGGCTTTTGCAACGTCTCGCCAACGCGCTTTACGATCTGAGCAGCTGAAACAAAGTCTATGTCTGCTGGATACCAAGTCACTGCGAAACAGTCCGCAATGAACGCGTCGACACTCTTGCAAAACGTGGACATAATTTGCCTTTGCAAGACCAAGTACGAGTTCCAATTGATATGCTAGACGTTAGAGCGGCTCTGTCTTTGTCTATTAGAGGAAAAAGCCTCCTTCAGCACCGGCCAGCGTTTCTTTCAGACGAGAAGGATGCGCGAAAGGCTGAAGTAACCCTCCCACAATTCTACACCAAACACGGCTCTACGCTGCATCCTGTGGCGCCATTTCTAGAAAAAAGGACGCTTAGATGTGACTCTGGAACGAATGTGAATAAAGACGGGGCACATGTCGTTTTTCGATGCCCGCGGACAAATGCAGCCCGTAGAGAGTTGTTAGCTGGTCTCCCAAGGAAGCGTAGGGGAAGCATACAACAGTTAATTCGACGTGAGCCGCAAAAGTTCATGGCCTTCCTGAAGAGAGAAATCTTTTGCTGAAAGCTCTCCTTCAGCTTAGTAGTAGAAAGCTGTTGACCACAATAAGCAAGAAGAAAAGCGGAGAAGAGGTGACTTCTATTGTTCCTTCAACTGTCACGCGCATGACCTGCTCTTGTTTCATTATGTTCTGAGACTCTGCAGTGTCGGCGAGCTGCAGGTAGAAGGCTCCATCAGCACTTCAACACCTCCAGCCATGTTCCCTGGGCAAGCAGATGAGCGGCCACAGCTCAGCTGGTAACCACCGTGAGTACTTTTTACAGAAGACCATGAAGCCGGGATCGAGTCCTGCCAGGCCATTCCTTCCAGTTCACAACAGACTCTCATCGAACAAGTAGATTACCGATCGTTCGATTTTACTCACGACATACGCCCATGATGGGCTTCGATGAGCAATACCAATGCACATCTCTGCCTAAAATGCGCTCCTTATAATTGAAACTCGTGGCATCATTACTAGAGACGCCCTGCAGCTCCCTTGAACAGCTCTAATCTGTAAAACGACGTATCGCTCGTCTTTTAACAAACAGAAAGGCTGCAATGCCTGTGCTTGCTGTTATCTCAACCAGTAAAGTGATTCGTGCACATGTAGCGCAATACAGATAAAATGTACCCTTGTACGTTTTACCAACTCCTACAGGATTCTATATGAACAATGCCTTTCACTTAGTATCAAGTGGATCCTCAATTCGCGATTACTGCCTTCAGGACAGCGAGCACGACTGTATCCACTTTGATCTTCTACTGCAGTTCAAGTGACTCATATGCTCAATGTAAGTGTGATTGGATTGCTGGCACTCGTTTGCTCACGGATGACTTTGCTCAATCCGGTTCGGAAGAAACTGATGTACTAGCAACTGTCGATGATGACGGTGCCAAGAAACTGTGATAGCGAAGAAATCGACTGCCATGAAGGTCAGAGAAGTGCACCCTGAGCTCGCGACTGGCTTATCCATAGTTTTCTCTGCGCGTCACGTTCTCGCCGTCGTCGCGGAGAAACGGCCTCAAAGCCGACCTGAAAGCGCAGCTAAAAGAGAAGAGCAAGAGCAAAAGTGTTTTGAGGAGTAGTGCGGAATACGAGGCAAGAGGGGCAAGAACAGCCGAAGTAACGCTCGCTCAGTTTGAGACGAGGCATGTCCCTTCCTTACATCCAGTGGGTTCTTATATGAATAAGAAAGTAGTGCGTTGTGAGTGTGGCACAGCAGTCAAGAAAGATGTGGATTACGTTCTTTTCCGCTGTCCGTGGACTAACGGAACCCGTCGCAATGAACTCCCCGCAGCTAGAGAGAGAGAAGACAAATCACTTTTAGAAATGATTAGAAAATGGCCATCAGAGTTTTTGACCTTCTTCAAGAGGGAGAACTACCTGTAATTAGATAGATCTCCTGTCGCTTCGAAATCAGGAGCGACGGACCATACTAAAGAAGAAGAAGAAGAAGAAAGCCGACCTCTTCGAACCTAACGCTGTAATGCAAAGATTGCGGAAAATCCTTTTCTACCATGGAGACATGTAAGTGACCGAATCTTAACTACGCACATGAACTTCGGTTGTGCCGTGAGTTTCAGCATGCCACATTTCTCTAGAATCACTCCAGTAGCTTTTGACTTGTTCCCAGGGATTTTTTGAGTGTCTGGTTCGATTCTCCTTACCGTCTTTACCAGATGCTGGTTTGTAAAACGCAAGCGTAAATATCCTTGCTCCACAGCAGTTTGGTTCATTGTGTCCACAGATAAGGCAGATGGAGATTTGCAAGCTCCAACAGCGCCGCTTCTGCACAGGGGTAACGGATAACATAAGAGATAACACGTTCTCTGATCTGTAGAAACTGAACTCGTTACCTCTTTTACCTCCTAGATGCTTTCCTGTTTGAAGTATCCTTCGCTGGTCACCATTATGTTGCTGCTGCTCAGAAGACGCAACTTGGGGAGTACGGGGGGATTATAAAACACATGGTGTGCAATGGAAACTCTCATAAATACGCCAGGTACCGCCTTCAATAACGATGCAGCTCTTATGCAAATTATGCCGCCACGAACACATATGACTACCATAGCAACAGATATCTCAAATGAGATAGTTTAGTAGGCGTAATACTCTATTAAGTGGATTGTGTTTTGTTAAGTGGACATCTCCTCCGTGCATGACGCTTGCACGTTTTCAAGCTCAACGGACTTTGCACTGACCTCTTGCTTCAAGCGCACGATATCTTCGTCCTTGAGATACACAGTGCGGCGAAGTTGATCCCGTTTCATGTACAGGTTTCCCATAATCCAAGAAACCTTTTTACATCTGTGCATAAGTGCCGCCCTTTCCTTGCATATCGCTTCAAGTTGCGACACCATGCGACTGTTGTTTTCCTTAACTGCAACAAGACCCTGCAGTTCCTTCCTTATCCGGCGATGAGTCCTGCAAACTTCCACCAGCTTCTCATCGGCATGTTGCTGTTCCCGCATTGCCGTTCCTGTTATAACCTCCAGCCTTTGCTTGTTTGTCGTACTCAATCTGGCTTCCTTCTCTAACCAAGATATTTGTTCCTCAGTTTTTCGCCTTTTGCAAGTAGACAAGGTTGCCGCAACATTCGTGGTGATCCTTAAGAGAAACTTGATCATTTTTGTGAGATATAAACCAAAGCAAATATATACGTATGTTCGTAGATGGGGATGCTCGTGGTGTAAAACACAGGTTTGTAGATGCTAGGGCACCGCCGAACCGAGAATGCCAGCTTCTTTTATACATATTCTAGCTTCGTCATGGGATACTGTGTCTGTCAACTACTCAACTGCTGGCTTCTAATGTGGAAGAGGTCAGAGAAGAACATGTCACGATAAACCGTAATCGAAGGAAACTGAAACCGTGTCCAGTTTGCAAAATACCTGTTCATGGAGGAGCGTGATCCTCATCCCACCAATCAAAACCCCGCAGCTATCATGAAGATGCTACAGCTGCCACAGCGATCCCTCAGTTACACTAAAATAAAGAAAATGGCCTGTATCAGATGAATGTGAGAGAACAGGTAACCCTACCGTATGAGAACCCTTTGCATCCCAATCTTGGGAACCACGATCTACACATGTATTCTGTTGTATGGACGATAAAAGTGTGATTTACGTCCAGAAGTGACCGTGACCCAAACTGAAACACGAATTCGACTTGACACCCACCTCATTGCTCACTGTCCCTGTGAAACAATCCATATGCTAACGCTGCAGGGATGTTTTCGTGACGCTACCCCCAGAAAGCACCGACACATAGAACTGACGCGTTCCTTGAAATTGAGAAACAATTTGCATTCTTAATGCAACAGCATACCTCTAAATATATTTTCCTTCACGGCACCCCTCGCATCCTCTCGTGAAAAGTTCTTAGCCGACAGATAAATTTGATGAGACTCGGGAAGTATAAAAATTTCTTCGATTTCAATGCTCGTGTCCCTGTCTGAATGCTAGACTCAACTGGGCACACAGAAATCAACGCCTTGAATCTGGATGTAGCACCTAATACCTTCGTATGGTTGGAAAATGACCGGTCTGTGTAGCATTCTAATTACAATTTAGTTATGATTGATTCGAAGTCTGTCAGAGTCTCCCACTCATCCCATATAAAACGGAGCAGTACAGAGCTCTCAGTTGAGCTCATTCTCGTCAGGTATCAACTTCGGATACGCTTTTGATTCTTCCTACACATCAGCTTTTCCGTTCACCCCTCTCAACAACACGCGATGTTTCTTTTTATTCTCGACATTGCTCTGGTGCTGACAATGGGTTCAGCAGTCCGAAGGGGAAGAGCGGCAAGGAGCCGTTTGCAACGGTCGGAAAAGTCTCGTGACGTGGTCCTGGAGAAGATTCGCTCCACTCGAAGGTCACTGGAGTCGTCAAACCAGTGCCTTCAAAAAAGTGAAAAAGAGTGGGCGGACTATCGGCAGGCTTTGGATGCTGAACAGCGCTCTATCGGCTCGTCAAAGAGCCGGATAGCTTTCCTTCTGTCGAATGCTGCTCAGTTGGAGACAAGGGAGGCCAAGGAAAGGTCTGAATTAGACCAGGTGACGAATGTGTTGGAGCGGGAGAGGAAGAACTTGGCTTCGGCAAAGTGGGCGATCGAGGGTCTCCGAAACAAGGTCAAACGAAGGGAGGCCCAGATCGAGGAGAAAAAGGGAAAAGTTGCGGAGATCGAATCCCAACTAGAAACCCTCCAAGCATCGAATGGGGATGGGGCGGAGAAGAAGGCTACGGGGCAGAGTACTGTGTACCGCCCACCGAACCGCAGGTACGGTCTGCGTCGGGGTTAGTTAGGGAGAGCTGGTGTTAGGATGGAGTATTAGTTAAATGTAAACAGAAATTGTCAAGAACTCTTTGTGGAATGCGTAATCTGAAATAGCATGTAGAAGCGTTTGGATCGTTTTGTGCGCTGCGAAACGCAGAGTGTTCGTGATATTCCTTCGTAAGAAAACCGTACCGAATGAAGTTCCACATTCTTTGATCTGCTTTTTCTTGAAAGGCAAGAATGAAGACATGGAGAATGGTGATCTCTGCGGAATATACACTCTTCTGAGGTGAAGCAACTTTACCTGCTCGCACAATCAAAGGCTTCATTTTGTCTTTTGTTGCCTGCTAGCTTACAATGCCTTCGCAACGACGCAAATGCTGACAACGCAAGATCATTTTGCTATTGGTAAGGCTAGCGACACGTTGCATAAATTGTTCGAGCTGAAGGTAAGCGCGACAAGACAGTAGCCCGCCAATTAACGGTCCACAAGTTTCATACCTGGCCACGTTTCCACAGCAATTCAATACTATGCAGCCTGCGTTTGGCACATGGCACGCCTCGACCTGAAGCACGGTTTCCGTGAGTGAAAGAAGGTCCCCGCCTTCCTCGCTGATCGCAGTCTTTGCTTTTTGCACCTTGGGGTTTGAGGATAGCGTGGAAAAAAGGACGCCACAAGACTGCAGATTGCTATTATTCAGAGACTAGGGCAACCAGTTCACCCTCCTCCAAAACAGGAAGCATGAAATGTCAACGGTTTCCGGGCGGTAAGATCGGGGATCTCGTCTTGCCAGTCGAAAGCAGAAACAAAGACCACTCCGGGAAGTAATGAAGAGGTCATGCATCCAATCCTTTGCGTTTTGTTGTCGATCTCCGTTCGCTTTCTTCCCCTTTCAGTTGCTCGGTTGACCATTGTACCTGTCAATATTTTAGCACAACCTCTCCTGTGGAGCAATTCGGCCACGGCGATGCCTTGTTGTCAACTAGGGACAACGTCAAAACTCGATCAAGGCTCTCATGATATGCCAAGCTGCTCTTTAATTTCATGTCCTCTCCCGTTCGAATGAGAGGCAGCACGCTGCACACGGTCAAGAATAGACTCATGTAGTGCTTCACACGGTCCTTCCAGTGCGAGCGGATGCACTACTTACCAGAAGAGAAGCTCCATTTGTGGTCGCTCTCTGTGATTAATATCAGGTTATGCATGCGCTCCCGGGCGAGCACGGTTCTGCTTCCATCCACAGATTTCATCTAGTAGTGCAGAGGACGTGCACTTTGTCGTTGGATAAGAACCGATATAAATGGGCGGAGATCAAGCAGCTTCTCGACTCGATACCTATCTCACTTGTGCTTTTCTTATCCCCTAAAGCAATTTAAGCTATCGCAATCGCCTTCAGCCAGCATCTTGCATCGAGACGGTACAGATCAACAAAGGCGCCGATTGATTCCAAACTACAAGAACATGAGTATTCCAGGCAACTCAAGGCAAGATTCTGCTGCTCTTGAAGAGCAATATGTGTCGCAGAGCCAAGCTCAATCTCAGCTCCCACCACCATTCTCCGCGGTCCAGCACGATGAAGCCTTTAACTTCTTACAGGAGGACAACAATCCACAAGCTCTTCCTTCTTCCATATCACTCGCACAACTGGATTTTCCCGTCAACCCTTTAGCACAGGCGCCGGCTATTTGGGACGACCAATTTGACGATGCTTTTCCATTTCTGAATCCGCAAGAGAGCTCGTTTCTTAATATCTTCGACACCAAGCTGCAGGATAACGAGCCAGAGCAAGCACCTTCTGGACAACCGCTCGTCGGTCGCATGATATCCGACGTGCTAATAGATGGACTGCATCCGACCATCATCAACCCCGGAACAACAAACGCTACTACTACGCCCTCTCTGGGTGGAGCAACCCTTTCTGTCGCGCCACGCGTTCAGCATTCCGGTACAAAGGATGGCCTTCCGGTTATGCAAGGAAATGTCTCCCAAGTTGATCTTCAGCGAAAGGTTCGCCCACAGACTGGTAAACCGCCATTGGCACCTTCACTCGAGGAAAGTTGGAATCTCCCAGGAGCCGCATTCAGTTCTCAACCGATGAACTGTCAGGCACCAAAACTTTCTTATGGAGCACAAGCACAGCCATCCCTGCTCCCGATCTCGCATGAAAGCAGGGTATCTGCTCCTGCTCCTCCACCGAGACTGCTTCTCAATGGCGCGAGCTCCAGTTGCAACGGTCCAACACTCATTTCGGGTGGCGTCCTCCAACCTACTCCAAGACCTGCCCCGGAAGGCAATGTCAATGCGGAAATGAGACATATGCCAAACGGAGCAGCTAGTTTTAGACGAGTGCTAAGGAGAATCGCGAGAACTAATCCGGGCACTCACCGTGTGTCTGTTGGTGAGATTGACGCCCATGGAGCAAGCACGGTTGAGGAGAGACGGGGCCGAAAGCGAAAGGCGACAGAAGAGGAGGATGAGGAAGAACTAAGGAAAATGAGAAGAGTGCGCAACAGGGAGAGTGTGGAGAAGTGCAGGGCCAAACAAAAGCAGCGCCTGGAAAAGCTTGAGAAGGAAGAAAAGGAACGACGGCAAGAGTGCATTCTTATGCGTGAGGTAGCGGAGTCCATCCAAAGCAAATGGGCGGCTATCGCAGCGGAGTATAAACGAATAACGGGCAAGGAGGCTGGTGAGTGCCCAATGAGTATCCCACCCGACATAGTGTTGCCGGAGTTGACGACTATGTCTGGATGTGATGAATAAACACGCAGAGATTGTTCTGTCGTACAAAGGAGAGAGTTTTGACCAAGCTTCATCGCAGGCGATTCTCGATTAGAGGGCACCGCAGCGTTCTCTATCACTGGTACGCCTGTGAGATATCACCATTGCACATTTGTCGCGACTGCTAATCTCGCCTGCTTTAGAGTACCCGAAGTTGACCCTTGTAGCACAGCTCCACGTTCCAGCACGTAATCGATTCACTGTTCCTTCCGCAAAAAGGCTCGTCATGCCCCATGCTGAAGCTATGTAGAACTCTACCCCTAGTGCGCAATGACCATCCCACGCGCCAGGTAAACACGTAGGGATAATCTTATCTCTAAGAAATATGCTGTCGAAATCCCAGTGTCTGTCCTGGATTGTGTAGTTAACAAAGGCCAACTTCCATCTCCTTCCAGTTCTTCTTAATCAGTGGAAAAAACCAACGTCAGACGCGATAGGCGTTAAGTGAATGAAAGGAATTGTAGAACGATGCGCGGCCGTCCATCGTGTTTATATATCTGTATTGACCCGCTTGTTCTGTCAACTGAACGTATTCCACATGCCGCTGCTTTCCCCGTATATCAATACCATTGGTGGTGGGAGCCAAAAACATTCAGTCTTTCCCTAGCCTACAACTGCTGCCCAATATCTCCACCGTATGGTTCATTCACGACACTTCTACATACATGAGGAGGTGTTCAGGTTTCAGTTTGCCGGTTTGTACTTCTCAATCAGCGTCTTCAGCCGTCCCAGTTTAGCCAAGAGTTTTTTTCTTTCCGGGGCATCAAGCTTGCGATTGGAGCCCTCAATCCTTTTTTGTTCCACAACTCCCAGTCGAGCCGTATCACCCGTAGCCAATTCCTCAAGCGAATCATAAACGCGTTGCACAATATGCCATTCCGATACATCGCGCCGATTCTGCAAGATGATACTAGCCATAGCGGAAAAAGTAACAGCATCCGGTCGGTGCACCTCATCATCAACGAGCGATTCAAAAATACTGACAGCTTGTTTCCAGTCACGTCCGCCAATACCCGCAGCGTAAAGCGCCGCATTATAACAAGCTGTAGAAGGTCGAGGAACAAGTGAGCATTCACCACTTGCATTCCTTGTCTGCATGAACCGCAGTAGTTCAACAGCACGTTGCCATTGACCAAATCGGCGACATCCGTCCATGAGAACCGTCCACGCATACATATCGGACATGGCAAGCCCCACATCTTGCATTTCGCCCAGCATACGGAACGCACGGTCCAGCAGCCCAGCCTTAGAATAGGTGCGAATCATGATGGTATATGTGATCGTATTTGGAAGAATACCCTTCCACTTCATATGGTTGAACAGTCGGACACATGTCTCACAGTTGTCGTCAAGCAGCGCCATATTATCAATCATGACGTTGTAAATACGAGCTTCTGTACTCGTCTTCCACAAGAGCCAGCCAAAAAGAGAAATAGCCTCTTCTCTATGACCACATTCAAAGAGGATAGTAAGCAAAAGACCGTACGCCATAGAATCCAACGGCTTACCGATCTGCTGAGTGAAAGCATGTAAACGCAAAGCCGACCGCACATCCTTTTCAATCCTATACAACTTGAGCTGCGAACATCTAACATTCTCATCCATTTCCAACCGCGGATCTTTTTTCATTTCGCTAAGCAAGCTCTTCACAAGGTCGATCATACGAAAAGAAAGTAGGATCTCTATAATGGTATTATATGTGACTTGATTGGGTTGTATATTGTTTTGTTTCATGGTTTGAATGACTTGAAAAGCACGGCCCGGTTTGCCTGCCTTGCCGTAACAGTGAATGAGCGCGTTATAAGTAACACCATCAGGCGATAGTTTTCGACTTGGAATACGCTGAAATACGATTTGTTGTGCTTGCTCAAAGTGGCCGTGGGAGATGAGAGTGGAGATGGCGGCATTGTAAGTTGAGGTTTGTGGGATGACATCGGACGCACTTTCAACATGATCGAGAAGCGTGTAGACTGCTCGAACGGTTTCGTCTACGCGTGTTTGTGCCCTTTTCCACGAAGAGATAATGCGGTCGTAATGACGATGATCACAGACAAGACCGTGCTGCGGCGCCCACTCCAACAGATAACCGAGGCCGATGCGAAAATCGGCGGTGCGAATAGCAAGTTCGAAGATGAGATTGAGAATTGGTTGTGTGGGATGAACACGTTCTTGGCGCATTTGTTGCAGTATTCGCAAAGCATTGTTAGAGTCGCGAACGCGAAGGCAGGAGGTAAGCGCTCCGGAGAACAGGAAAACACTTGGTTTGACATGCTGAGAATCGATGGCGAGGGCAAAGTGATGTAATACCTGGGCGTGATGTCCTTGTTTGAGGAATGCGGAAATGATAACAGTATATATTCTCTCATTAAACGGAACACTTGCGGCTTTTAAAAGAGAAATGACTCGATTGACATCGGAGAACGACGACGCTTTTGCATAGGCGTTTAACATCGCGCAGCCGGATATCACGTTGGGAACAAATCCATATCGTGCAATAGCTTGTCGTTCAAACAACCTGGCGTAGTGTACGTCTTCAGGCTTCTCACAAAGGCTGAACAGAATTGACATAGTGTAATGATCAGCCACAACATCAAACTCATTCATAAGTTCGAATCCGAGTTTCGCAACTTGCAAAGCGGCATCGTCCTTCACAACACGTTGCCAAACACTCAAAGCAGAGAACAAAGCGTTAAAAGTTCCCGTATCAGGCAAGACCTGACAGTCCTTCAAAAGTTGCCAAAGCAAGTGCCATAGTTGCTTGGCGTTTGAAATGAGATGATTCGAATCTCTTCGCCGCCGCCGCTGCCGCTGCTGCAGCTCCAATGCGGCGGTGACGCGGATCAACTCGTTGACATAACTGACATGACGGCGTTGAGCGTTCGATACGGAGCCCAATACATCCTTAGCGTCCCGTAGATTTCCTTCCTTTCTCAAGGCTGCGGCGCGACGAACCTGCGAAGCGACACGAAAAGGCGGCGTCCGTCTCGCTCTCCCCTTGTCCGACGCACAGCGCACTCTCGTGCAAGTCCCTAACGGCGTCACAAACGCGCAGCGCCCACCCGGAGCAGCGCGCCGGTACGACATCGAGGCGCAATCTCCTCCACCACCAAGAGACATCGACCTCCTCATAAACGCCAGTCCACTGCCCCGCCATGCTTACACTGTAATAAGAAGATAATTGTGGCGCGTCGTGCTGCTCATCATCTCCGCGCGAGATGGAGGGCGGGGGCGGAGGATGCGGAAGTTGCGAGATGGGGTCTGCGAGAAGAGGGTCAAGCTTTGTGCCGTACGCGCCGACGCTATGGCGTACTCCCGCACACGCGCTGCGTTCCGAGAGACGAGCGCCACTGCTCACGCCGAGAATGACCTTCGAAGCCGCGCACGCGCTGCCGCAACTGGTGAACCATCTGGTGGTGTCCTGCGGAATAGGGCTGGCCGGAATCGTGGGTGCTAAGGCAACAGAGGAGGTGCGAGCCCTATCCGCGGGGGACAGTCAGGCCGATGAAATGGCGACGCTCGCCTTGGAAATAGACAGCTTTCGAAGAAGAAACGAGCTGGCCGCCAGACCGGGCGATAGGGATTGGACTGAGGTCACCGTGGACCGTTTCTCAAACGTCGTTGTCGCGCCCGAACTCGTGCCGGAACTCGACTCTTATGACGATCTGAAGGCCTTTGATCGTCTGCTCACACAGCAAGTCGATGCTTCTGCTCCTACGTCAAACTCTTTATCACACTCTACTCCGCTACTCGTTGATCCTGCCCACTTTGTCTGGCACAATGACACATCTCACCGCTCCCAACCGCATACCTCACCGCCAGAATCAGATGACTCTCACCATCCCCAACAAAACGAACAGCAACACCAGTAAAACGCTCGTGCAAACACACAACAAACAATTCATCTCGCTTCCCCTCACATCTTCACAACGCCGGTAACTTGGCAAACTTCATGCGCGACGGAGCCGTCTCTCCAAACCGACGTTTCTTATCCTCAAGATACGCCGAGAAGTTACCCTCAAAGAAAGTAACCTGTCCAGGGACGAGGTCACCTTCGAACGCCAGAATATGCGTCGCAACCCGGTTAAGAAACGCGATATCATGAGAAACAATCACAGCGCATCCAGCGAATGATAACAGCGCCTCCTCAAGACTCCGGATCAGAAACGCGTCCGCATCATTCGTCAATTCGTCTGTTCTCGCATCCACCGTTAGATACGCGCAATAAAAAAGCTGCCGTTAGAAACCTGTACTTCGTCATCTTGTCCCAACTGTTGTAGAATTTGTGTTTGTACATACCTCCCAGTAGCACATTTCCCCCTCCTTTTACCACTTGAGCGAGTGACAGGCGGTTTATTTCGCCGCCGCTCAGCGCCCCCACGGGCTTTTGTTGATCTGAGCCTTTGAAGTTGAACCATGAAAGATACGCTCGAGATTTCACAGTCCTGTTTCCGAGCTCAAGTTCATCGTGTCCGTCTGAAACTGCCTCGAACACCGACTTCTCCCTGTCCACTGACGCTCGGCTCTGATCGGCGTACATGGGCTACGTTGATAAGAACAAATGTTGCGTTAGTTCAGGACATCTGCAGCGATAAAAAACTATTCTTCTGTCAACTCGTTTCAACTTACCACAACAGTATCTCCCACTTTAAAAGTTCCAGCATCAGGCGTTTCTTCACCCATGATCATTCGCAAAACTGCCAATCGTTCACAAAACAAATAGCACAAGTCATGTTAGACGTCTTCGAATCAACAACTAGCATGTACATATGCTCTTAGGCTTGGACGCTTCAACTTACGTGTGGTCTGCACGGGTATCAATCATGAATGATGAGCAGTTTCAAGGAAGAATAAAATGAGAAGCATCACAGGTTAGTATTCATTGTTCGCATTCCAATATCAAGAAAAAGACAGTTCAAAGTGATTCCGCAGACTTAACTTTTCCAGCTCCATTAGGACCAATCACACCAACGATTCCGCCTCTCGGTAAAGAGAAGGTCATGTTTTCAAACAGAACGTTCTCGCCATAGCCCTTTCGAACACCTTCAGCTTCGACTACAATATCGCCCAGTTTCGCACCCGGTGGAATGTAGATGCGGTCCAACACAGAGCGCTTGTCCATCTTGGCGTCCTCTTCACGCAGGTTCTCATACCTGGAAATTCTCGCCTTTGATTTCGCTTGCTGGCCTTTTGGATTCGATCGAATCCACTCCAGTTCATGGCGAATAAGCTTCTGACGGCTTGAGGCAACCTTTTCTTCATCTGCCATTCTCTTGGCCTTCTTTTCGAGGTACGTCGAGTAGTTACCTTCGTAGGGGTAGGCTTGACCTTTATCAATTTCTAATATCCAGTCTGTGAGAGCTTCCAGGAAGAACCGATCGTGAGTAACACAGATAATAGTACCTTTATAGGTCTCCAGGAATCTCTCTAGCCACAAGATAGAAAGGGCATCCAGGTGGTTGGTCGGCTCGTCGAGAATGAGAAGCTCGGGTCGCTTGAGCAATAGCGCACACAAAGCAACTCGACGTTTCTCTCCCCCGCTGAGAGTTTCGATACGAGCATCTCCTGGTGGGCACCTCAATGCGTCTCTGGCCCTGTCAATGTTTCGATCAAGTTCCCACGCGTTGGCAGCTTCAATTTTGTTTTGTAGAGATTCCCACTCGGCTGTGATTTTGGCACGTTCCGCATCTGTCAAGTCGGGCTGACCAATCTTTTCTCCGAGTTCAGCGTATCGGGTCAGCCAACCTCTGGTTTCGCTTACGGCTTGGTTAATGTTTTCATCAACGGTTTCTTGTTCCAAGACGGGTTCTTGAGCCAGGTAACCAAGCTTAATACCGGACTGCGGGGCAGCAATTCCGTCGTATTCAGTGTCGAGACCAGCAATGATCTTGAGGAGAGAGCTTTTTCCAGAACCGTTATTGCCTACCACGCCAATCTTCACGCCTGGGAAGTAGGCCAGGTTGATATTCTTGAGGATCTGCTTGCCATTATTAAGCACCTTGTTCACGCCGACCATCTGGTAGATGTACTCTCGGCGATTCGTATCAATGATATTAGCATTTGCACGAGGCGGCGCACCGTTGTGAGTGGCGGCTTTGGCATTGGCTGAAGCGCGTCCTTTCTTTTTCCCACCTTTCTTCTTGTTCTTGGCCATGTTCTTGGCGTTGAGCCCCATCATGGGGGCGGCATGACCGTTCCTCGCAGCTGTTCCGGGCTCTAGAATACGTTTTTTTGACACAGAGCATTTTGGGGATGTCAAGAATTGAGTGCGAGTAAGCAGTGTGGTGGGCGGAGCAAACGCCGTTTTCTGCATGTTGTGAGCGACGAGTGCGAGCTTGTCGACTGGGAATGTAGAGTAAGACGATGCGAATAAGTGTGGTGCGGCCGTGCCGCAGCTGTTACGATGAGTCAGAAGAACAACTTGCGTACAGAGCACCACCGGCTGTCGATTGATCTGCTTAACGGGAGGTCAACCGCAGTCTTGGTGAGCAAAAACCTGTGTGCTCCGTGAACGTCATCGAGCATGAGATCAAAACGAAAGACGCAGATTTGCCATTTTATTGTCGCGTTATTTTAATACCAAGGGTTAACTTGGCAAGATTTTGCTCTACGCTTCACAGCTGGGAGGCGAGATACAAAAGATATCAACCCCTCCGACGCTCACCTTCATTGGCCGGACATGTTTCGGTGCGTTTAAAGGGCGCCCTTGCCGCTGAGATGGGTCGTGATCCCCTGGCCCGCTCTGTCCGCACACCGTTTCTGCAAAACACAAACTGATGCCATTGTCCAACCTCATGATTCACGACAGCGCACCGTGAACTAACGGCCATATCAGTTCTGGATGAACAGACCCTCCTCGACGCATGCACCGAATGTCCCACATGTCAATCATCCAGAGCGAAAAGTCCATGATGCGACATGAAACCCACTCTAATCCCGGTTTCATCGCTCCTCAATTCCCAAGCAAGCTTCCTTCTCTTCGCACATTCAGCAAAAGCGCAAGGCCGCCCCGCTCGCGACCCTTCCTCCGAGCATGCGCACGAGCACCTCTGCGAGAGACTGAGCCAATCAATCAATCACCATTAGGAGCACCTCAGGTACTATGCGCAGGAGAGGTACTCTACGATTTATACGCTCCGCCGAATACACCGAGGACTCAACCGGAGTTGTGGAACAGGGTACCGGGAGGCGGCCCTGCAAACGTAGCAGCCGCACTAGCACAACTTGAAACAGGTAGCGCGTTTATCGGGATGGTCGGCGATGACGATGCCGGAAACGCGTTACGAAAAGCTCTGCTAGACATGAACGTCAATGTAGACGGTTTACAACAAGCCACGGGCCGACAATCACGAACCGTTTTCGTCAAAGTTGACCAAGACGGCGAGCGTGATTTTGTAGGATTCGGAGGTGAAAACCAAAGTTTTGCAGATACACAACAGATTGACGCTGAGCGTTTACCGGGCGTTTTGTTTTACGCGGCCAAGTTTGTCATGTTGCCCACTTTGGGACTAGCCTTTGAAGGATGCGCAAGCAGTTTTAGCATGCTGTTGGACATGGCTAAGATGTGTTTATTGGAAAGTGTGGTAGACGTCAATTGGAGACCAGTATTCTGGCAGCACTATTCCGACGAAGACGCTCGTAAGCGTATTCGGAGCATGGTACAGAAAGTGGACATTTTGAAACTGTCCGTGGATGAGCTTAGCTTTTTATACGGCAAGCAACTTGCTGACATAGGTCTGACCGAGCCGCAAACGGTGTTGAATCGCGTTGGAACGAAGGGCGTTCTCGTTACAGATGGGCGGAATGGATCGGCGTACGCGTTCAATTATGGCAGCTTGGTGCATGGACGATGCGAGGCCATTGTTCCGGAGGGCGGCGTGGTGGATACTACAGGCGCTGGGGACGCGTTTTTGGCGGGTTTTTTGTCGAGGATGTTGCGATTGGGCGGGACGGCTGCTTTGGTTGATGAGGACAAGGTGAAAGATATTGTTCGGTTTGCGACGGCCACGGCCAGTTTTGTTATTGCTGGGGAAGGTGTGTTTGGAAGTCTCCCTACATTGAAGCAGGTGGAAGAGCTGGTTGCCAAGCTGTGAGGCACTGGTGGCTCACGTGACGCGGGGTTTCATGGCCATGAAGCACGGAAGGGTTTGGCCGGAGCGCTGCCAGTATCCTTAAGGGTTGTTCTTGTGCTACTGAAGGTTGCGCTGTACAACCGTGGCGGGGCCCAGTAAACGAGGGAGAAGCAATGGACCCGCGACATTGGGGATGAAAGGGGTGAAGGACAATGGGCCATGTGAAGAGGGGGAAGGGGGGGAGGGGGGGGTTCGAGGTGGGAGGGGAATCGAGGTGGGAGGGGAATCCTCAAGGCTCAAGGTTTGATTTATCACGTAAACGACGAGCTGTATTTCATAACACAAGATACATCGGGATGGTCGTCGCAACAATCGTCGGAGTGATCAAGAAGTAGATGAGGGAGCTGGAACTCTACGAAAAGGCGCAGGATGCGATATGGTGGGTGTAGCACGAGTGCACACCAGGATGCAGAGAGTGCAAATCAAAACTGACAGCCCAGTTCACTGAGCTTTTGATGCGCGACAGCATACTCCTTGAAGAACAAGTCCTGATCGGCAGCATAAGCCTCGACAAGTTTCTTCGTTTCTTCCTCATCCAGCAGGGCCATATCCGAAGCCAGACGCAATAGGTTGGGGTCGGCGTCCGGCTTGAGGATCTCCTTAAAGTAGGTGTTATCAAACTTAAGAGGTTCAGTCGTCCACGGACCCTCAAATCCAGATCGTTCCGGGTGCGCTTTTCCCAAGCAGTGTGCGCCGCTGAGCAGCACGATTTCCTTATCATTGAAACCCATGCGATAAAAGATGTCTCGAAGGTGGGGCATCCTCTTGGTGGCATCTGGAAGGCGACCATCTGGGGAACAGTCTTCCTTCGGTTTGTCCTTTCTGCCGAGTCGGAAGGGGATTTTGGGACCGCCTGCATATTCAATGGCCGCAACTGAGGAAAGCTGATAGAGATCGGCGTATGACATTGATGCAACTTGCTCCTTGATGGGCTCCAACAGATTGCGAGCTATGTCTAAGCCCTTGTTGGCGTCGATGTCGGATTCAGGGGAATAGCGAATGGTGGCGTTTGCACCGCCGGTGTTGTCCTTTGCGGAGTAGCTGCCAGAGTCGTGCCAGGCGAGACGCACCATGATTGGCATGCATGGTGTTCGATCGTAAAGATCCTTCAGCAGATCTCGAGCCTTCTTCTCAGCCGGATCCATGTCTGACTGGGTGATTCTGAGCGGGGGTGGGAGGAATGGGGGAGTCGATGGGGGGGGGGGAAGGGTAGGCTTCCACAGGAGCGGTATCGATCGATTAAGTAGTGTTTGAGAAATGGCGGCAGCGCTTCGCAGAAAGGCGCGATGACGTCGACGGATGATCGATGCATGTAGTGCACAGAGTGCTGCAGGAAGGGCGGAGAAACTTCGGTCGAGGCACGAGAGCCAGATAGCTATCTAAACGTGACTGTGTTTGTTGTACGCGTGGTGATCGCCTATTGGACCAATCGCACCAATCTTCCCAGCGAGCACGCGCCGTGTACGGCGCGGTACACCAGTACACGGTGTGCTACCTGGCAACGTAATACACGTGTGCACGACAAGGATGCCTCTTGTTGCTGACATGCGTGGCACCGTGGCTTGACCAAAATGGGGTGTGAGTCATCGTCAAGTTTCTCTGCGGAGGTGGGGCGGGGTGTTTCGTCGGGACGTTTGCGCTGTGGTTTGCGGCGGCGTGCAGACGATGAAGAAGCGCGTGTACGGGCGCGCGATGCGGTCGTACTGGATGCTGCTACTGGCGACGTTTGCGTCTTGTGCATATGCGCAATTCTCTATCTTCACCAACCCGTTTTCACAAGACTCTATTATGAGGGCGTCGCCGAACGCGCGGAGCGCGCCTGCGAATGCACCACACGGATTCTCGGATCAGTCTGCGTACGTGGGTCTGTCCGCTTCGGGCGCGCTGGTCGCCACGGCGGACTTCAATCAAGACCGCTTTGTGGACCTGCTCATGCTGGATACCAAGAGTTTACGCCGACTGTCCGTCATGCAATGGCAGCATGATTCATTCTCTTTTCAACACACTGGAGCCGGCATAGACCTGCACTCCGTTCCACTCGTTTCAAATCTCAAACCGCCTTTCAGGAAGATCTCCGGTGTGCACGTGGGTGACTTCGGCAATGATGGACGAGTGGATGTTTTGGTCATGGATGGCACGCAGGGACTCTTGTTCTTTTCGGATGGTGACGCCAATTTTAACGCTTCTTCCCCGGTGCACATTGCTGAACTACCGCCTACCAACGCGATGGTCGACGCTGATGGAGACCTTGTTCCGGATATTTTCGTCGCGTTTGAGAATGGAACGCGCGGGTTTTACAGCTATGAACGCCGTTACAGCGTGCGTGAACGGCGCTTTGATCAGAGCGGCTCGATCAAATTTCACGAATGGAAACACGGCGTTAAGGGCTGTGACGGTGCGCAGAGTATTGTTAGACAGCGCTCTGTAATTGGGTTTGCAGATATGGATGGCGATTGTTTGCCGGACTTGGTTATTGGAACGCGCTGTGGTTTGGAGGTTTGGTTCAATGGGGCGCGCTCTAACAAGGCGTTTTGGCAGTTACGCGCCAATAGTTCTGACGTTCGAATGTTTGACAAGTCTGTTTTCGATGATGAAGGCGGCGATCATGCCATGTCGTTAGCGGATATGAATTCGGATGGCACGATGGATATCCTGATGGCCAACAAGCAGCGGAAGGATGTGCGCGTTCATCTGAATGAGCAGCGTCGTCGCGCGGTGGGGCAGCTTTGCACGGCGGCTGAGGAGTGGAAGCTGCGCCGCGTGCAGGCGGTTGGAGCGGGCGAATTGACGCTCAAGGAGGGTAGATTGGGTCCGCTTTTCGGGGGAATTTCAGTGCCTTGTGCGCTTCGAGTGGGCGATTACGACCTTGATGGATGGGCTGATGTGGTTGCCGTGGATGCTAGCACGGAGCTTCCGGTGCTGTTTAGGAACAGTGGCGACTGGAGTCATAGCAGGGCGCTGAAAAGAGTGGAACGGAAGATTGAACGGGGCTTGCAAAAGGGAAACGGTGGGGCTGTTTCCGTGGGCTTTTTCGATACGGATGAAAGTGGACGACAGGATTTGGTGGTTGTGCGAGGTGGCAATGAGACTCGACTGGTGTGGAATAATGTGCTTGGGGAGTGGGACAGAATGTTCTTCAAGGGCACGGTGCTAAGCGCGCTTGGGTTTCGATTGGAGGAGCGGCCATTCGCACCTGTGGCGGGGAACAGCGTGAAGTTGAGCTACGCGGAACGGGGGCATAGAAAGCGTCGAAGAAGGGTGTGTTCGCAGGGCGGAGCGTCTGGGTACGGGGGGTGGGTGATGAGTGCGGGCAGTTGCACGTTCGGGATGGCGAATATTGCAAACTACGTGGAGGAACTTTGGGTCGGTGGGGGAAAGAACTCCCGAGCGTGGACGGGGCTGATGCCTAATTCTATGGCGGTGGTGTGGGCGGAGGGGGGGGGGGAGGGAGACGCCTCTGCGTGGTGGATGGAGTTCTTCACTCAGCGACGAGGGGGTCCTATGCTGCGCGTGGTGGCGGCGCTCATGGGCTCGTTGCTGGTGCTGGCGGCCGTCATCGGCGCGCTGCAACATGCGGAACGAAAACGCGACCTGCGGGAGGCGGCCAGACACCGACTGCGACTGTTCAGCTTTGCGTAGCGGCGCCGCTGTGGAGGAGCGCTGGCTGCTACCGCCGTTGGCGCCAAAATTTTGTAAACTGTTTGCCACTTTTCGGTTGGTGTGCTTGTTTTTCTAAAACCGCCTCTTAAAACAGGCGGTTGCGCTTCGTCGCCGCGCCGCCACAGTGTGCAGTCACTCGCCCCCTCAACCGTCGTAATTCCGTTCTCTCAACTTATCCCCAACCCCCCCCCCCTTCCTCCACCCCCTCCCCCCTCAAACTTCACCCCCCCGCCATGGCTGATGACTCCAACAACCCACAAACCGCCCCGCCCAACTCCGCTCCAAACGTCTCCGTGTCCCTCCCCTCTGCAACCGCGCCCTCCATAAAACCGCCTCCCCCCCAAGCCGCCGTCCCCCCGTCTGCCGTGGGTTCCTTCGCCGCCGCAGCCGCGCAAATGGCCTCCCACTCGCACATCATGCAGCACCAGACGCGTCAAGCCCAGCTCCAACAACAGCAAAGTCTGCACGAACTCAACAGCAAGTTGGCGCATTTCTGGAACGAACAAATGAGCGAAGTGCAGGCCGCAACCGACTTCAAAAACCACCTGTTGCCGTTGGCGCGCATCAAGAAAATCATGAAGTCGGACGAAGACGTGAGAATGATCTCCGCAGAAGCGCCCGTCCTGTTTGCAAAAGCGTGTGAAATGTTCATTTTGGAACTCACCCACCGCGCCTGGGCACAGACAGAGGAAGCTAAACGACGAACGTTACAGCGTTCAGATATATCCGCCGCCATTCAGAAGACCGATATCTTTGACTTTCTCATTGACATTGTGCCGCGTGACGACCCTAAAAAGGATGATCGTCCCGCATCTGGCGCGGTAGACGCCGCACAAATTCCGCCCTACTACGCGAACATGCCCAACATTCCGTCGCCTGCATACACCATTCCGCCGCAAATTCCGGGCGCTACCGACTCTTCGGCCGCTATGATTTACCAGCCTAGTGCTCCGCAGGGCTATGTTTCGGCGGGATATGCGGCCGGTATACCGTATCAACCGGGAATTGTGAGCCCGCAATATATGCGTATGCCGCAACAGGTCGTGTACGCCCCGCCTGGATATCAACCGGGTTACATTGCGGGTAGTACTGGCACGCAGGAACAACCACCTCAATCGTAGCCTTTTTTCCTTTTTGGGTTTTGTTTCCTTCGTTGCAGCCGTTTGCTACCGCGTTTGCGCATGCTCCCCCCTCCCCCCCCCCCCCCCCCCCCCCTTTCCGCCCCGAGAGTGTCTGCATCTCGTTCTTCTCTCATATCTCTCTCTCTCTCTCGCTTTCTCTTCTTTCTGTCTGTCTTACAAGAATTCCTAACGCCGCAACTATTGAGTTTTTTTTTCTTTTTTTTGGGGTGTTGTTTGTTTGTTGCTGTTGTCTTTGGTGCGTTGTGAGGTTTGACGTGCAGCCTGTACTGGGGTGGTTTGTCGGACCGTGTTTGGGTATTTCTTATCTGCGTGTGTGTTGGCGTTCTTTCTCACCCGCCGCAGCGGCCGCAGTCGGGCAATAAGTTGGCGATGTGTGTGTGATGATGTTGTTGTCGCAAGCTGATTGTGTACATAGCTTAAGCATGTTAACGTACCCATCTCGCGCGCCGGTCCGTGCAGTTCTACTTTGTAAAAGAAGGCGTGTGTGCGCATGTACCACAAACTACATCCATACCTCTCTGTGTTGCTTGTTCACCTTATTGGAGCGGAGCGAAAGCACAGCCGCTTGCAGCCCGCGGCGGTCTGCTCACTTTTTGGGTTCGTTTCACGGCTTGCTGTGCTTGTTTTGGTGCGGACGATTTGTGTGCCGTGCGCTGCCCCGACGCGTAGAACGGTTTACCGCCAGTGAGAGACGCACACGTCGCACCGTCTTGTGCGTTACGCGCTTTGGCTATCTGGCCTTCGTTTCCCACGCGTCCAAAGCTTCTTTTACTACGTATGCTTGTGCCCTTCCGCGGTGAGCGCTGGCTCAGCCCTTCGGACGAGCTCGCCCCCGAGCTCGCCCCCGCCCCCCCCCTTACCGGGCTTTCGTTTCCTACGCGTCCAAAGCTCCTTTTGCTACGTATGCTTGTGCCTTTCCGAAAACAAGCCAAGCGCTTCTACGACAGTGCGCTTACTACTCGTACCAGTCCGCCCTCGTGAGGGGCAGCGATTCTTCCGTACGAACTGAACCCCCTTCTTCATAAGCTTTGTACAGCAGCGTCTGATAAATTGAGTGAAGACCGTTTGCAAAACCCCATCCAGCAGCAAGTAGATAAAGCCTCCACAATCTGTACGATCTGCTTCCCATCATGTCAACAACCTGCTCTTCATGCTTTTCAAGACGCTCTTGCCAGCATTTCAGCGTCATAGCGTAGTGTTCGCGAAGACTTTCCACGTCCCTGATTTCAAACTTAGTTTCGCTTGTGGCCACTTTGAGAATGTATGTTAACGGCTGTATATCACCGTCGGGAAAGATGTACTTTGCGAAGAATCCGTTCTTCATCTGTCGTTCCGTCGTGAACTTATCGTGCAACAGCGTAATGCCATGGTTGAGAAATACGCCACCGGGACGAAGAAGTCGGTATGCTTTTTCAAAGTATACTTTCAGATTGCTTCGTCCGACGTGTTCTACCATGCCTACGCTCACGATTTTGTCGAACTCTTTCGATTCGTCAATGGCTCGATAGTCCAGTAATTCGATTTCACATGATTCACTGACGCCGGCAGCCTGCACTCGTTTGCGGGCCAGTTCCACTTGCTTTTCACTTAAAGTCACGCCTAGCGCTGTTACACCGTAGTGTTTCACCGCGTGAATCACTAGAGCGCCCCATCCACAACCGATGTCCAAAATTCGTTCGCCCTTTTGGAGGCGCAGTTTCTTGCAGATATGGTCCAGCTTCTGCACTTGAGCGTCTTCAATTGTGTCGCTTGCACTCTTGAAATATGCGCATGAATATACCATGCGTTCGTCGAGCCACAGTTTGTAAAACTCGTTTGACACGTCGTAGTGGTACTGAATTGCCCGTTTATCCCGATCGGCAGAGTGTACAGTTCCGCTAAACTGCGGTGAAACATCCGTTGCACTGGCGTTTGAAGGAAGCATGACAAGTTGCACACCACTTCGAATCAGATCCCGCCACCTCCATGATTGCCATAGATGCTGACCGAGGTTCAGAGCTCCACCGGCCTCACCTTCTATGTCAAAGTCGGCTAGCATGTATGCATTTGCTAGACGGGTGTCCGACGGCGGTAGAAACATGCGACGTAATGCTGCGGGATGATTCAGAACGATTGTGAAACGGGCTGCTTCTGCATTTGCTTTCTGCCAGATGGTACCCTCCCAAAGGCGGAACGCAAAGTCACTGCGGGGGTAACTGCCGAACAAACTGTCTAGAAAGTTGAGCGTTTGTTGTACATACGGAGCGGGTGCAGCGCTCACTTTCTTCGAACTGGACATTGTTGCTATATGGGGAATGAAAATGAACCGTGAGTGACACCACTTCGACCTAAAGTAATGAACGACGGCAGAGTGAGCGCAAGTTCGAATTGTGCTGCTTTATATAGGGGTGATTCGAAGCTCGGTCGTGTGTGAGATGAACGTTTATATGGATGGCGCAAACGCACATGAATTCGTGTTTCAGATCATATCTGTGCGGGCTACGCTGTGCCTCACGGTACAATCCCCAACAAAACTTTTGAGCTCTGCGCGGAAAATAGGGTCTCGACCATAGCAGGAGTGTACTGTACGATTCAGACTTGAGCCATGGCTTCGAGAAAAAAAACTCCAACGTATCTGAATTGCTTCATGGGTGCGCAATGGTGGCCCGTTCCAACGATGTATCTCTGTAAGAGTTAATCCAGCTGCTTCTCGTCGTGACCAGTATATCGTGCCTCATGTTGATGCCCGTGCGGAATTCGTTGCTACAGGGGCTTGCGTGCTCCAAAAACTTGCTTCTTGTTCTCTTTTTCCAGCTGCTGCGTCGGGAAGTTTGTCCAGCTGCGGCCGATGAGCTAAGCTTCAAGTTGAAATGTGGGGCAAGGCCTTGTAACTTTTGGTAACGGAATTGATATTTCCGGCTGAGATCTTAGGGATACAGTGACGGCGTTACAAAATTTGCTCTGATTCATAGCTTTCGTATATCTGAAGGGCCTGATTGGAAGACAGCAAATTTTACTTCCGCGAGTCATCACATCTTCTACAGTATCGGCAATGGGCCGCGCCATGCTTTGTGCTTGCTTGGGCAGCAAGTATCTCCCCACCTCGGCTATATGTACCCTTGCACTTCAGTTAGGAGGACACCTGTTTCTTGATCTCAAAGGTATCCCAAAGCAGAACACTCTTGTTCTTCATCCTCGCCCTCTAAGAGATTCCGTTCGGGAACATACCACTCCGCGTCTACGCATGAATGGGATTGATTTCTTCGGTGATATGAGCTAGGTACAAGGACATCGACACAATTCCATATTGAAGCTCAGCTGCCATTTGGTCCTGGACTTTGCAGCAGGCAGAATGACGCGTTTTAGACGTCAAGGGTTCTTTATGCATTAGATTACAAGCACACTGCGAGTTCAGGCAGAAGCCCTACAGAAGCTGCAGAAGGATTTTCTTGACGCGTTCTGTGGCCCCGTCTCACCTCATTACGACGCCGAAGTAGACGCCACCTCCCTATGCGAAGCGCATCAGGAGGACCAGATAATGGTGACCTCGTCACGGTCATCTGCCATCGTGGGTACGTGAAATACTGCGATGAAGGACAACGTTCAATGGTGAAGACATATTTACAAAAGTTACTATTGTGAAATACTCAGCCTTCAATGTAAGCACTCCCAACCATAATACTGGGGGAGGGAAACTGCACAGGGTTGTCAACACCCTCATCCGCCCATAGATCCTTGTGCGATTCGGGTATTGCGTAATGCACATGTCCTGCTCGAGGGAGAAGAACATAGAGCGAAACAGGCACACATTGCTTTCGACAGCTAAGTGTTGATACTGCAACTGAACAAGAGCAGATGCGTATAAATCCAATGATCGAATCACTTAGCGAACGCATCTCGTTAACTACAGTTCACCGAAGCGATACCCGCACGATGCCAGCCTTCAAAACAGACGGACTATACTGCCAAGAACAGCCCTGACACGATTTTGCCAACGGCTTCACTCTCTATTCGGTATTATTCACATATCAAACAGTTTCATGAAGAGAGACGCCTTGTCTACATTGAGGACGTGTACGATTTTCTTTGTGACTTTGGCCGGTCTTGACCGATGTTGTGCTTCATCATCTTCAGATAGTCCTGTCCCTTCTCGATGTCGTCCGCGAAGTCGTTCACATAAACGCAACAGCAAAAACAACCAAGGCAGCCCATAAGAATGAGGTCTCCAAATGGAAGCCGCCAATGCCAACGATGAACATGTTTCTGGATATCTCTAAGCATGTGAACGCTTCCGTTTGCCTCAACCCGTTAAAACGTAGAGCCTTTTAAGCGGTAAGGATTATGATGTATAGTAATGTGAACAGTACCAAGACAATGAGCAAAGGAGACCGTGAGGGGACAATGTGAAGGTGTTGCAAGAATATTTCAGTGCGACTTAAAAACGTAAACGACGTCGAGGGAGATGGTCGCATGGCTAACTTTTATATGCCACAGAGCTGAAGTACACGGTATGAGATACCCTTTGCAAGTGTCACTCGTATGCAGCACATCGCTGATGTGTTCCCCCTCTTGTTGTCACCCAGCCTGCTGCAGGAAAACCTACAAAACTGATGGTCTGAAGATAGGGGTATCTCAGAACACACCGCGCCACATTTCTGTTATTGCTTCTCTCTTGAAAGACAAACATCTCTCGTTTCGCAATGAAGGACTCTGCACTAGTAATGTCACCGTTTTCCCTGACAGCTACACACCATCTTGAAGAGACCATCTTACACAAGACACTTAGCAAGTGCGCAAGAGCGATTAAAAGTCCATCAGGCCACATTTTCTTCCAAGGCACAAACGAAATCGCTCAGCTTCAAACGATACTTGGGATAAGGCATTCTCAAACGGATGTTGCCAGCGGCACAAGGCCTAAGTACATGTGCAGTAGTGAACGTTGTTGTAATGCGCCACATTAGCAAAAAAACAATTACAACTCCTCCACATGCTAGTGATTCTCATTGAAGAGACGGAGTTACTCAGTCTTCGAGTCCGCTCCCATGCATAAAGGGACGCACATGTCAGCAATCCATCGGCGTCGACAGTATTGGACAACGTGTATCCACAAGTAGATGGTACTACATCCAACCTCGCGGTAGCCAAGAGATTCCTATACGTTGTCGATACGACCTCTGAAAAACTGGACTATGTGTGTGGCCAAGCAGAAGACTGCATACTACCAAAGGTCATCTGTTTGAGCTATCTTCGTCCCTCGTTGCGATTTTCGCTTCACTAACACGCCCGAAAAATGTGATGTACAAAGCTGATGCGGAAAGGGAGAACGTATTTCCAGCTGCACCGAGAAGTCCCCCCGCCGGCAGCGGACCTATTTGGCGATCTGAAGTAAGCACAGCCAAAGGAACTGGAAAACGATCAGCGAACAAGGCTCGGTCAGCATCGGGCGTGGCGTCTCCAAAGAGGTTTGCCCCTCTCTCAACGTCAACCAGAAGCAGCGCGCCCATCAATGACAATCCTTCCATGGCCTTGGAGGAGCCTTCTAAAGACATCTTGTTAAACAAGGAGTACAGTTCGGCTCTCGCAGCCTCGTCATCTCGAATTTGGAACTGGACTCTGCTACCCAGTCTAACGTCGCCATCCACACCGATAGATTTCGTTGCCTCGTTAAACCCAACCACCTTACGGATCACCATGTCTATAGGTTTTTGACTTTCAGGAACTTCTTCTTTCGTTCTGTCAGGGGATAACGATGATATCGCAAGATCCGCTACCTTCGGCACTTCGACCCCGAGCAATAAATATTTTCTTGCCTGAAGTCGTTCATCGTAAGAAATGTTATCAGTCTTTGCCCACATGTCTAGAAGCACCATTGGTGGGGCAATTGTTGCACCGGGCGTGTTAACTTCCTTGACTCTAGTTATTTCATTTCCATCTTTCACCTCAAGCACTTCCAAGACCGGGCCAACCCCACGAGCCCCCTGAGCTACCATAACATCAATTTGCACATCTGGACTCGAGAACGCGAGACCAATTACCCCTTCTCTTCGTGAGCGATCATCACCGTGAAATAGGCATTCGTCGTGTAGTGCATTAGTCTTTCCGGCAGATGCCCCAAATTTTCGGACGCCTGGATACGCAAAGTCCAGACCTGCAATGAGTTCTCCCATGTGCTCGTACTCTGGATGATGCAGGAGAAATATTTGAAGCTGACCTTCAGTATCTGGTGGAATACCAACGATATCATGCCATTGCTTCTGCTTCCAGTCTATGCTAAAGTTATTGTTTTCGTCGATATGAAAGGTGCTGAGAGTCGTACCTCCTGGGAAGTGTGCCAACGCAACTGATACAGAGGGTTCTTTGTCAGGACCAACATAATGCGCAGACGAGCAACCAAAAATCTTTGTGTTGGATGTCAAAAGCCTCCTCATGGCAAGAGTTTTCTTCACAGTCTGACCAACACGCCTCATATCTGAAGCCGGTGTGCTTTCAAACGATGAATTAAGAAAGACAAATACGACCGATACTGTTCGTTGCGTAGCAGAAAATGTATTCGCTGCTCGAGCTAACGCTTCCTGTAGAGCATCAAGGGGCATGTCCCGCTTCGAATTGCCCACCGCCCAAGTGAATGATGTGGTAGGGCTCTGCACTGAATATGTATCATCTGTTCTTGTGCAGTTCTCTGGTACTTGGTGTTGATGGCTGCGTGTTCGCTTAGATGGCTTTGTGCTGTGATTCCAAACCAAAGCTTGGCCTATTGAACATAAACTGGGTAGCACTGGTGAATGGCGTTTGAACGAGGTACGAAATGGTGGTGGAGAGGCAAACGCCACGTTCGAGTGCATTTTGAGTTAACAAGGTTTCGAGTTTGGATTGCCAGATTATAGCCCGTCGTCTTCGAGGCTTGCGAGGTCTGAGGTGGAGATGCAATAGGACCTTCGGGTACAAGGCACTAACTCGGGATATATGTGCTCCTTTTCCAGTTGTGTTGGATCTGCGCTTCGAAGAACCGTGGAAGCGGTAGCCTACTAGTACATAGTTATCAGACGACCTCAGGCCTAAGCTAGGTACAAGAACCCTGGTAGAGTGCGATAGGACAATTTTAGCAGGCGTATCCTTTGCCAAATATCCGGCTGGTATTTCAAATGATCCAAAATGTATGGCAAAGAAGTGCCGCATTCGTCACGCCTCCAGCAACAGTGATCTTCGGCATAAAAGTGTTCGACATTCGGACCATGAAGGAAGAGAAGGGCAATGGTTCACCCTTACCACATGAGCGGATGGGGCTGGGAACATTGCGTGCAGGAGTTATCGAGTCTCGGAGTTTGTAACTGTATCTACTCTACGCGGGACAGTGTTCCTAATTGCACAAGCATGGTGAGGCTTCTACGCAAAGAATCCAAAGCATATTTTGAATGAGTACGAACACTACACTAGTTCCCGAAGTTGACAAGTTTTCCCTATCGTTCTCTCAAGACGTTGAAATGAGGTTTGTAGTCCCCAGAATGCAATGCGCCATACAAATTGCGTTGTCCATCTTGAACTGCGACAACTTTGTACGACTACCTATGTCTAAATGACAAGCTATAGCAAGCAGCGATAATAAACATCAATAAAAAGTAGTCAGCGGCGGATATCCATCTCATCCTCCAGACATTTCGTTTGATATGTACCACGTGATTCTACAAATTCACCGTATTCACTGCATACAACCGTGCGAGCAACCCCGCCTTCGGTTTTGTTGGTCGCACTCAAAACATTTGATGCTATCGATTCACTACTCCCTTTGTTTCCAGCAATGAAGAGATAGCTTATGCTGCCTCATGCACGTCCATAACATATGCAGGTTCGTTAGAGCATCGACACCTGTGCTTGGAATATCGCTACGACATCGCGCTTTGCGCTGAGAGAGAAAAAATGCTTGTTTGGTGTAAGCATGACCGAGAATTTCTGCGAAGGGGGCTTCTTCCACTGTGAAAGAAAAGACTTTTGTAGATACAAGCAGATATCTACAGCAACACTAAAGCGATAAAGCAGAGGAACATATCGAGTTTTCTACGTCCTCTTGAAAGTATCCTGCATTGTTTTGGATGGGCTTGGGTATTCGTCTCTGCGATAAGAGTCCTAATATTATTGGTTGAAAAAGTTCTCTCATTTGCAGAAGTACCAAACATGAAGTTTGGAACACATGCCGTGTCATACGGCAAGTACGGCATAGTTTTGGAAGTCCGCTTTCTAAACGCGTCGAACTGGACTGGTGAGATTATAGAGCTCATTCACGAAGAGCGACTTGCCGTAGTTTGCAAGAGGCACAGGAGTCACTTGTCGCAAATGCGACGTTGAGCTCATTCTTAACACCATGATTCTGGAGGACTTTGTGTATCACTTCTCTCTCTCTCTCTCTCTCTCTCTTACTTCTTCTTCTTTAGTATGGTCCGTCGCTCCTGATTTCGAAGCGACAGGAGATCTATCTACTTACCGGTAGTTCTCTCTCTTGAGGAAGGCCAAAAACTTTGATGGCTCTCTCTCTTACGAGTACACTAGTTTAATTCCTATCTAGTGCAGAACGCCTCAATTGAAAGTAGCGTTCTCTCGCTAGTAAAACCAGCATTCGTTCAGGCCACTTTCTGATGATTTTGAAAACCCCAGTCCTTGTCGTTCTTGTATAGTTGGCAAACAAAGTCTTCTTGACAAGGTCCTCAATGTATGACTTGGTTTAGTGCTGGACTGTTTTCAAGACTCGTGATGGAGCAAATGACAAAATCCTGAAGAGACTTGAGCTCATACTTCGGAAACGAAAGCGTCCAAGTCTAGCAAGCTGTCTCCTATGAATTTGAAAGCTTCGTACAAGACGCAAACAGAAAACGAAACTCGTGCCATTTGCCATACTTCAACATGTGCAGCATGTCCATGACAGCATTGCAATTGTTTAGAGTGGATTTAGTAGCTAACAAACAATCAACAATCAATATCGAAATAAGCAGTAGGCAATGATATTTGTTTGGATCAGATACATGAATTCGGGGCGAGAGCCCTGTACTGGTGATGCGTGAGAGAACTTGACATTATAGCTACATGTGTCCACTATTCATGGCGATTTATATATCGTACTCTCAAGAGTTACAACCACTTCAAAGGTATGTACCTTTTATGATTTTTGAAGCGATCCGTAATACTTGAGAACACAAGTCCTGAATGGTATCTTTGTTTTCGGCAGGACGTTGTCTCCTCTCTGTTCAATACGTCTCACGCAGCTGTTGTACTCCAAAAATTTGAAGATACAAAGGCCATATTATTCTTCTAGTAAGACAATGCCAGTTTGTTATATAGACCAGGATTAGGCGTCTCTAACTCCAACTCCATGTCAAACGGCCACCAGCTAGCGGGGATCAACAAGGATTACGGGATATGATACATATCTACAAACGAGTTGAGTAGCCATGCACAGTGAGAGGGACTGTCATGCAGTCTGAGCAAAACGGGCGATATGGAAATGATAATAAAAAATAAAAAATAGGCGTCATGCTCTAGGACGTCGATGAGTACTTGCGGTAAGAGAGGTCACCGTTCCCCTATGCAACTTGTCGTTTATCGTCGTTGGATCACGGCCAACACATCCCACAAGGCGTCTGGCTCAGCGCAACTTCGAACGAAAGGCCACGCGCGCTTTCTTTCCCAATCATTTCGTACGAGGCGTAGCACATGACGCAGGAAACACAACGCAGAAGCAAGATCTCTACTCGATGATCGCGTAGCGATTCCACAATCAGCGGCCTTTCTCGTTCTTTATGACGAATTGACCTGGGCCATTTAAGTCAGCGTCATGTGTGTCGAAACTCCTACACATCATGAACACCAAAAATCTACAGAAGGGCAGAAGCCAAAGTCCTTCATCGCACGACCGCCTCGAGTAACCAAGAAGAAGGACACTGTTGAACAGTCTGCCGCTCCAAACCGCATCAAAGCCATAAAGTTCGGTGTCGCCTCTGCACAGGAGATAGCAGCCAATGCGCACATCGTCGTAAATAATCGTGATATATATGACCAACGCGATCGTTCTCAGGTTCGTGGCGGTGCCCTGGACCCACGCCTAGGTGCCATTGATAAGGCCGCTACTTGCGAAACATGCAATCAGAAGCAAGAACTTTGTATCGGCCATTTTGGGTACATAAGACTAGTCCTTCCTGTCTTTCACGGTGGTTACTTTAAGGCCACGCTCAAAATTTTGCAGATGATATGCAAGTTTTGTTCTCGCGTCATGATGGAAGAAGAAGACCGCTATCGATACTTGCAACGCTTAGCTAAAAGCAAAGTGAAAACCTCCTTGCACCATCAGATCTGGGAAAAAGCGAAAAGAGTCAAAAACTGTCCACACTGTTCCAGACGAAATGGCGTGGTAAAGAAAACATCTGTTCTGAAGATTATGCATTACCCCTTAGATAACAAACCTCCCTCGAAGAAGAAAGATGAAGATGATGAAGATGAGAGCGAAGAAAATGAGGAGAACGCTCCAGTTTATGACCCGGTATTTGAGATGGCCGCTTCACATAACCCTGACCTCAGAAAGCATTTGCCAAAGGGAGCTGACAATCTCAACCCAATGCGCGTCTTGAGCTTATTCAACAAGATAACTGCGGAAGATGTAAAGCTTCTTGATATGAATCCAGAGTTTGGTAGACCAGAGCGGCTTTTGGTTCAATACCTTCCTGTGCCGCCTTTGTGTATCCGCCCTTCTGTTTGTTCTGATCCATCTGCGGGATCAACTGAAGATGACTTAACTATGAAAGCTGCCGAAATCGTCCATATGAATACGGTCATAACGCAGTTGTTAGAGAAAGGCGGCACACCATCGAATATCTACGAGAGTTGGGACTATTTGCAATATGAAGTGGCGCGGTATATTAACTCTGATCAGCCTGGGCTCCCAACTCAACAGGGGGTTGGAAAGTCTTTGAGAGGTGTCAGTCAGCGTTTGAAAGGCAAAACGGGGCGCTTCCGTGGTAATCTGTCTGGCAAGCGTGTTGACTTTTCTGGTCGAACTGTCATTTCACCAGATCCGAATCTTCGCGTCGATCAAGTTGGTGTCCCGGTCCACGTAGCGAAGATCCTAACCTTTCCAGAACGGGTTACTGCGTTTAATATGGAAATGCTAAGAAAGTTAATACGCAATGGGCTTCAGAAGTATCCGGGTGCCAATCACGTGGAATTCCCAGATGGAACGAGAAAGTTTCTCAAATACGGAAACCGCGAGAAGCTAGCACGAGAACTAGTTCCTGGGACCATTGTTGAAAGACATCTTATGGAAGGTGACATTGTATTGTTTAATCGGCAACCCAGTCTTCATCGCATCTCCATCATGGCTCACAAAGTTAAGATATCTCCTCATCGAACGTTTCGATTTAACGAATGTGTATGCGCACCGTACAATGCAGATTTTGATGGTGATGAGATGAATCTCCATGTTCCGCAAACCCAGGAAGCACGAACAGAGGCACTGGAGCTAATGGGAGTCGTTCAGAATCTATGCACTCCCAAGAGTGGAGAACCATTGGTGGCGGCGACACAGGATTTTATAACTGCGTCATACCTCATGACTAGCAAGAACACCTTCATGGACAGATCTGAGATGTCCAGGGTCGTCGCAATGATCTCCAACGCAGAGTTCAGTGTGGAATTACCCCCACCTGCGATAGTGAAGCCTGTGGAAATGTGGACTGGAAAGCAGTTCTATTCAGCACTTATCCAAAGCGCGGCACGTTCTGCTGGTGCCCGCTTACATGCTGTGTACAACCCGGAAGAACGATTCCGAGACACCGGGGTTTTGCGACCGAGCATGGCGTATGTCACAACAGAAGTCGCAGAAAAGGGCCACAAGAAGGATCTAATTCCCCCGGGAGAGTTTCCGGGGATGTGCCCGAAAGATACTTATGTGTATTTCAGAGGTGGGGAGCTTATGTGTGGCCAGGTTGGAAAGAAGACGCTGGGTGATGGCTCGAAAAAGTCTGTACTATATGTCTTGGCGAGAGAATGTGGCAACGAAGCTGCGGCATATGCTATGAATCGTATCGCGCGTTTCGGAGCGAGATGGCTCGCAGATGGTGCGTTTTCCATAGGAGTAGACGACGTGATGCCTTCGGCCCAGTTGAGTGCTGCTAAGGCAAATTATATTGCGGAATCTAACGTGAGGTGCAAGGAGATTATGCTGGACTATGATCATGGTACTCTTGAGCTGCAGCCTGGATGCACCGCTCGAGAGACATTGGAAGCTGTGCTGATGAAAGAACTGCATGGCCTACGTCGTAAGACAGCAGATGCCTGCAAGGCAGGACTAGATGTTCACACAAACGCTGGCCTCACAATGGCCTTGGCTGGGTCCAAAGGTTCTGACCTCAACATTGCTCAGATGATTGCATGTGTCGGGCAGCAGGTAATTGGAGGAAAGCGTGCCCCAGACGGCTTTTTCGGAAGATGCCTTCCTCATTTTGAACTAGGACTCGGCGCGCTAGCTCCTCTGGCTAAGGGATTTGTTGCAAACAGTTTTTTCAGCGGCTTGACTGGCACAGAATTCTTCATGCATGCCCAGAGTGGTCGGGAAGGTTTGACAGATACCGCAGTCAAAACTGCGGAAACTGGATACATGCAAAGGCGTCTAGTAAAGGCGCTAGAAGACTTGAGTGTGCAATATGATTCAACTGTGCGTTCTAGTGACGGTTCAGTTGTACAGATGTGCTATGGGGATGACGGTCTGGACCCTCTACAAATGGAAACTGACGACGGTACCCCTGTCAAGTTTGACAGATCGCTAGATGCCGTGACATGCGCTCTGAAAGATGAGGACGACCCTGTGTTGTCCCCATTTGAGCTGGACATCCACAGCGAGGAACTCCTTAACGATCTGAGAGAGGACCTCTTAGACGCCAAACTGTTGACAGATGGAGATGAAGAAGAAAACAAAGGTGGCCTCGACTATTGTCTGGCCAAAGTAGAAGAATTTCTGAGGAAGAAGAGCAATGATGAGGCGAGTTATCTGAGAAGATCGCAGATTAAGGAGTTCCTGCGCCTAGTTCAAGCAAAGGTAAGGCGGGCTGCTATAGAACCAGGTACGGCAGTCGGTGCGATTGCCGCTCAAAGTATAGGTGAGCCAGGAACGCAAATGACTTTGAAGACTTTTCACTTTGCTGGAACAACTACGATGAGTATTACGCAGGGTGTTCCAAGACTGAAAGAAATCATTAATGCGAGCAAGTCGATATCCACACCGGTAACCATTGCCCCACTTGTTTGGAACAGTGACGTGAAGTCAGCGCGCATCGTGAAAGGAAGGGTTGAGAGTACTACCCTTGGCGGGGTTGTGAAGCACATTAAGGAGGTCTACCGAGGGCCTTACGCGTACATTGCCGTGCAACTGGATATGAAAACTATTCACAACTTGCAATTAGACATCACGGTCGAGTCCGTGGCTGAAAGCATTGTTCGACACTCGTTTTCCAATGTACGTGTAACACTTGATGACGTTTTGATAATGCGTCCTGATAAGTTGAGAGTTAATCCATACGTCAAGGAGAGCATCTTCGGAAAGAACTGGGACATAGGTATGCGATCAAAAAGCAGGGAGGGCAGGAAGAAGGATATGGAGGGACACCCGTATCACTTGTTACAATCTTTGAAGTTGCAACTTCCGCACGTATCAGTTTGTGGCATTAGCTCAGTATCAAGAGCTGTCATTAGTGACTGTAGCACTGGCGGCGCTCCCGAGTACCAGTTGGAAATTCCGTCGGATAACATCGCGGAAATTATGGTGGCCCCGGGTGTTGATGGCACTAAGGTTTCTTGCAACCATATCATGGCCATGGAGAAGACGCTGGGCATCGAGGGAGCGAGGTAAGTTTTTGAATGTTTCCCGATCTCTAGAAGCTTTAAGGGATGGAATTATTCCTGGCGTGAGTATGCTAACACTGTGTTTGTGATACCGTTTGTCTGGGCGTAGGCACTCCATTCTTCATGAGATGAAGACCACTTTAGGGGCTCACGGTCTGACTGTAGACAGCCACCATCTCAAGCTTCTGGCAGACTGCATGACATCGAGCGGTACAGTACTGGGCATCACAAGATTCGGTATCCAGAAGATGAGGACGTCAACGCTAATGCTTGCCAGTTTTGAAATGACAGTTGAGCATTTGTTTCATGCGGCGATTCATTCAAAGGAGGATGAGATTTCTGGGGTTTCAGAGCGCATCATCATGGGAGTGCCGATTCCTCTGGGCACCGGCCTCTTCCAGCTACTACGGAAAACAAAGGAGCGTAACGTGTCTTCTGAGTTGCAGAGGAGACGAATCTTGTTAGATTCATTTCCGTCTTTCAAGGTTTAGTGAGCGGGGGGGCGGGCGGGAGGGCATACGATGGACGTGTTGCTCTGCCGCCTGTGCAGTAAATGAAATGCGCATGTTAAGGACTTGGCATAGGATGGAACACGCCATATGTGACTACTGCAGTTCGCTGCTTTCCAGTCGCTCAATGGATTGTACTCGCACGCTGGACACGGCAAGCATCAAAAAAGAACTCGAGGGCAAGGTGCAAGCGTCGAAAAGCAGAGGGTATTGTACGTGATGTAACGCATCGTAAGGAAAAGAGTAGAAGAGTTCCTTTTTACCCGGGCATCGACAAATACGCAAGACAGTGAGGGTAAGAAGAGGAGCGCTGTGGCTAACGCACAACACAACAAGCACGCGTTGTCTGCAAATGCGATCACCGCAGTGGTGGCACTTGTAACGATGGAAAACGGTTGGTGTTGGGCAAGTGTGTCCGCATGCGAGATGCGCAAAACGGGATGGTAGCTGCCGTTGCTAAGAAAACGCTTAGATGCGAGTCTCGGCAGGTATGAGGTAGAACTACAAGGATGAAAGTAGGGAAGGGTATGAAAGAACAAGAATTGTATGTGGCGAGTGAAAAGCTACGCGCACGACGCCTCACGGTGGCCAGTGCGAGAATAGTGTACGGGAGGCGTGTGGGAACGGCGCGTGCGCCCGACGGGGGGCGAGTGCGAAAGTGAGGAAAGAAAGCAGACAGGGAGATTAGTGAGACTTTCCGTTGAGGTCTATGCCGTTGGGATGATCTTCAGGCTGCAGTGCGAGGTTTTTGTGACTGGCGGGAGTTCCGAGCACCAAGGTGACGGTGACGTTATGATCGTCGGTGATGGCCATGTCTAGAATTCTAGTTCCGAATTCATCGGTAGCCACAGCACCGCATTGCTCGATGAGGAAGGCAAAGGGGCGGCTTCGCACATTAAATGAACGTCGGCGGCAACTAGAAGACCGCCAGTTTGTAACAGTTGGTGCACGTCACCTACGAGACAGCCTGTGGTGAACATTGAGCAGCACATCTTGTGAACGAGTTTGGAAAGTGAGTTTGAAATAGGTTGTATGGTTTTCAACATGGCGCGATCCGAGTACACGACGGTGGGATTTTCGGGCAGCACGAGTTTCATAGCGGGTTGCAAGAAGTACTGAAGTGCGACTGGATGAAGCACGAAGGAATAAACGCCGTGACCCATGGTGTAGTACAGAGTGGTTGCCGAACTGAATGCTGCGTATCCTGCGGCGACCTGATGGAGTAGTTTTTGTTGCAGGTCCTTGCCGCGGCCCGGAAGCGACGCTGAAGATTTTCGTTTGTACACGGAAAAAGTCATACCTGCAATGTCGCGTTCGTCGGAGCCGATGGTGTCCTTGTCGAGCGGCGAGACGCACACGACGTAGTTTCCGTGCAGGACGGAGTCGTCAAAGGTGAGAGGTTGATCCATTCCTTTTGCAAGCACAATGCAGCAGTATCCATCGGCGGCCAGCAAGCGGTACAACTGCGTGATGATGGCGGTGTCGCTGTTGGAGTCGGCCGGGTCGTACGCGACGGACGAGGCGAGCGAGCACGTGAAGGTGGCGATGTCATCGAGGAGACGGACAAGCTCGCCGGTGTAGTCGACGGGGAAGCGGGCGAAGGTGCGGCGGACGTGGGAGAGAAACACGGTGGCGGCCTTGTTGACGTCGGAGGACAGACGGAGGCCCATGGGGCTTGCGGGGGAGACGATTTCCATGATGGGGGGGGCGGCGGTGGCCATGTGGGAGGGCTTGAGACGCTTTGCAGGCGGCTGCGAATGGGCGGAGGGTGGCAGTCTGCCGAAGGGGGGCGTGGGCGTGGCCGGCATGTCGAAGCGCAAGAAATGCGGGCGAGAGAGGAGCGGAGTGTAAGGTCAGCAGCGGCCGAGCGTCATCGCGCCGCGCGCGCACCCATGGGCGCAATGCGCCGCTGCGCGCCGCCACGGTGCCACGCGGCCACGCGGCCACGCGGCAAGCGCTGTAACACGTGGCCACGGGGCGCGCCGCTTGCAGCTTGACTGGCTTACAACCAATGAGCGGCGCCTGTTGGAGCGCCGCGCACGACTGGCGCGCGCGCCGTCGTCGGCGGCGCAGTGCGACTCAAGTGCCGCGCGCGCGGCGCCGCGCCTCAAATATGTGCGACCGTCGGCAACTTGCCTGCGCTGTCTTTGTCGCCCCGTCGCCGCCCGCCCCCGCCAGTCCGCGCCGCATCGCCAAAACTCCTGTCTCATTCCGCTCACCGTCGTTCTCCACCTTCCTCCCTCGCCCCCCTCCCGCTCCCCCCCGTCATGGCGTCTGAAACCCCCGCGCAACTGCAGCAGCAGCAGCAGCACGCTTCTAATCCGGCTGTCGAACTTGCTTCCGCCGCCGCCGCCGCCCTCCCCGTCTCCAATTCTCTCGCCGCCGCCGCCGCCGCCGCTGATCCGGCCCCCGCGGAGAAGCACGCAGTCTCGTCGGCCGATGCCAAAGCTCCGCCCGCAGCAGCCGCCGCCGCGCAGCCCGGCGCCTCCAGCGTAACCGCCGCCCCCGTTGCGCACGCAGTGGAGGGCGCTACCACCCCGGAGCAGCATACCACGCACGCTCCAGCTACCGCGCCGCCAGCCCCCGTGGCCGCAGCCCCGTCGGCAACAGCTCCGACTGCCCCCCATGCCCAACCTGCAGCCCCGCCTCTGTCCGCTTCGGCCGCAATGCCCGCCCCCCACAGTGTGTCGCTGTACGTGGGCGATTTGCATCCGGACTTAACTGAAGCCAATCTCTTCGAGATCTTCCAGGCTTTAGGCCCGGTGCAGTCCATACGCGTGTGTCGCGACGTTGTCACCAGGAGAAGTTTGGGATATGCTTATATCAACTTTCACAACACCGCTGACGCTGAGCGTGCCTTGGAAACTATGAACTACTACTCCAGCCCCATTACGAAGAACAAGCCGCTCCGAATGATGTGGATGATTCGAGATCCGAGCTCGCGCCGCTCTGGCGCGGGCAATATCTTCGTCAAGAGCCTGGACAAGGACATTGATAACAAAACGCTGTACGATACCTTCTCTCAGTTTGGTACCATACTTAGCTGCAAGGTGGCTACCGATGATAGTGGACAGAGTCTTGGACATGGATTTGTACACTTTGAAACGCAAGAGGCTGCCCAGGCCGCAATTGACAAGGTCAACGGCAAGCTCTTGGCGGGTCGCAAGGTCTACGTTGGCAAGTTTCTTAACAAGCGTGAACGCGAGGCCGCGGGACAGGTTAACAAGATGTTTACCAATGTGTATGTCAAGAATATTGAAGAGGAAAAGTGTAATGAGGAGTGTGTGAGAGATTTGTTCTCTCAGTTTGGGGAGATTACGTCGGTGCACATTGCGACCAATGATGACGATACGCCGCGTGGCTTTGCCTTTATTAACTTTGCGTCTCCGGAGATGGCGAAGCGTGCTGTGGAAGAGATGAATGAAAAGGAGTTTGGAACGAAGCGGCTTACGGTTTGTCCGGCGCAAAAGAAGTCGGTTCGGGAGGCTGAGTTGCGCAACAAGTATGAGATGTTGCGTGCGGAACGATCGCAAAAGTATCAGGGCATTAACCTTTACGTGAAGAACTTGTCGGATGACGTTGATGATGATCGCTTGCGAGCGGAGTTTTCGCCGTATGGAACGATCACTTCTGCAAAGGTTATGAGGGATGACAAGGGATATTCGAAGGGATTCGGATTTGTGTGCTTTACTCAACCTGAAGAAGCTACTAAGGCCGTTACTGAGCTGAATGGACGTATGATGGGACTGAAACCGATTTATGTGGCGCTTGCGCAGAGAAAGGAGGTGCGACGTGCGCAGTTGGAGGCGCAGCGCGCTATGAACCGCATGAGTCCTGGTGGGATGGCCGGTGGCGCTATGTATGCGCAGGCACCTGCGTACATGTACCCGCAGGCAATGGCGAATATGGGCCAGGTGGCGGGAGCGATGGGAGCGGCTACTGGAGGCCGCAATGGAGCACCAATGCAGTACATTGCGGCGGTGGGTCGTGGCGGGGGAGCGGGGGCGTTCGGGAGGGGTAACGCGGCTGCCATGCAACAATACATGGCGATGGGCAGGGGTCAGGCGGGCGTTGGACCTGTGATGAACATGCATGCGTTCCCGATGGGGGCGGGTCGTCAGCCTAGACAGAACCGCCAACGCGGAGGAGGTCCGAATGCTGCGGCTGCTGCTGCGGCGGCCGGTGGGATGGTTGGAGTACGTGGAGGCGGGGTTGGACGTGGAGTTGGTGGAGGGGCGAACGGGGTTGGACATGCGGTGACGGCAACGGCGGTAGGCCCTGGTGGGTATAACAAGTACGCCGGTGGAGCGCGAAATGGAAATGTGGGTGGGCCAGCAAACGGCCAGGCTGTTGCGGGAGTTGGGCCGTCTAATGGTGGCGTTGGGGTTGGCGTGAGTGCTGCGGGAGGTGGAGCGGGTGGCGGTGGTGGTGCACCTCAAGCAGGCAGCGGAGTGGCACAGGAACCGCTGACAATTGAGATGCTTGCCAATGCAACAGCGGTGCAGCAGAAGCAGATGCTTGGAGAGCGGCTTTACCCGCTTATTACGGAGATGCAGCCGCGGTTGAGTGGGAAGATCACGGGTATGCTGCTGGACATGGAGAACAGTGACTTGCTACATTTGCTGGACTCACCGGAAACTCTTTCGGAACGGGTCGAGGAGGCGGTGGCCGTGCTGCGCGAGCATGCGGCAGCTTCGTCGGGTGAAGGTGGCGCTGGTGCTGGGGGGCAGGCTTAAGGCAGCTTTTGTTTCGTTTACTGTGATTGGGAGGGGGGTGGGGGGTTTGACTAACAGTTGTGTGTTGTGTTTGTTCGTGTTAAGGTTCGGTGATTTGGGAAACGCCAAGTAGAAAAAGACCAAAAACATATATTTGATTTGTTGTTTTGTTTTACCACTAGCCGTGTCCGAGAAGATGTGCCTGTAGTTGATGCAGGTGCACGGCGTGTTGATGTCGAGCCTCCTGTGAATTGATCACGTCGAAGACTTGCGCGGCGGAGGGGACTGTTGCGTCCGTGGCCGCGCCGCTTGTGAAGACTATCTGCGAGTCGGGCAGCATCTGCACGGCGAGACGCTGTGTGGGGGTTACTCGTTGCGCTGCGGCGGCGGCTGTGCTTCTCATTTCTGTGTCGTGGTGCTGCGTTGCTTTGGAGAGGTTGTGCTTTGTTTTCGCGGGGTGGATTTGAGGGTTGGTGGATGCCTGGATTGCAGTGCTTAGCGTGTGCGTTTGCAGCGCTGTGAGAGAGCTGTTCAAGTGCTTTGCGGCGGCGATTCTTGCGGAGAGTGTTATCCGTTGCGTGTGTTGCGCATGGTGGATTCTCTGACGCAGTTGATTGATGAGCTGGTCGTGGTGCTGCTGTTGTCGTTGCCGCTCCTGTTGTGCTTGGGCGGCGGTTTGGGGCGGCGGAGGGGCGAGTAGGTTGGACAGATAGGCTTTCAGAAGGGAGAGATTCTCGGTCAGTGCTGGCGTTAACGCTGTTATGAACGGCGTTAAATCGGCTTGGGGGTGCTGTTGTGGCAGCGTTTGTAGCGCTTCGTTGAGCGACTGTAGCGTTAGCCGCGGGATTGTTTCGGCGGCGTTTGTTGCGGAGGGCGTTTCGTTTTGCTGCGAAGGCTGCGGCTGCGGCGTTGATGCGGCTGGGGTGTCGGCGATCATTTTGGTGCGCGGGGCTGCTGGGGAAGAAGGCGGCGGGTGGTGGCTGTGGTGAAGATCAGCATGTGATGCTCCTTTTATTGTGGTGCTGTTTTTTTGAATTTTCAAATGTTTGAATACTGCAGGTGAGACCTTCTCACTGAGGAGCACTGAGTGCTCAGTGGACGTCACGCTATGCGGGCAATGTTGCTTGCGCATTGTTCTGCCGTTATGTTACTCCGAGCACTAATGGTGACGTTCCTTTGGTACCGAGGGCAGCGTCGCGAGTTGTCGACGCCGCAACTGTTCTTGCAGCCGATACCCATGGAACAAACCAAGGGCAGGCGTTGATCTTTTTTCTCCGCAGTCAAACGTGTCAAAAAACGCTAGAAGACAGCCGCGTCACCGAGGTCCTGCCCAGCCATTCCGCCCTCCGCCACAGCTTCTTCAAAGAACGATTCCAACGTGTCCTCGCCAAAAGACGGGCCGATCATGTCTTCCACCGCGTAATACCGACCAATTCGACCGAATTCAGCCGCGTCCTTGAGAAACGGCAACAGCCTCGCGCCCGCTTCCAGCGCCGAAATGGCCACGTTCATGATGCCGAGCGGCATGCGCGTGTACTTGGGCGATTTGTCAAGCAGTTTGAACAGCATTTCAGCCTGTTCTTTCGGTGATACGGGTTCACCGGGCCCGCCCACGGGCAGGATTTGATTGCGTTTGGATTCCTCATGCGCGCATTGCACCATGAAGCGTGCCAAGTCCGCTTCGGAAATGGCGTTACAACGACTTAGATTCCCGTCTTCGAACATGATGAACGCGCTTCCCTTCTTGAGACGCTCGATTTGTCCCGCGAGCGACTTGAAGAAGGCGGTGGGTCGAACAATGCTGTAACTGAAATCGGCCACTTGTTCAGCGCTTTGCTGCAGCTTGACTTCAAACTTCAGCTTTGCTCGCTGGAATTCGAGCAGAGGTTTCTGCACGCAGATGGCGGAGAGCAGAATATAGTGTGAAACTCCGTGTTGAAGGGCTTGTTCAAGCGTGTTTAACGTCGCTTCAAAGTCGATTCGGTTCGAGTCTTCAATGCCGCCTGTCCGCGACGCGAGGCAGGATACCGCTACTGTGGACAGCGCTGTGCGATCGTCATGCGGAGTGAATGCGTTTGCAATGTCATCCTTATTGGTAACGTCTCCGAAAACGACGCGAGCACCTTGGAGATCGTCCCGAACGTGTTGCGCGCTGTTCTTGCCCTTGACCCCGGAGCGCTCTCGTGCAAATGCGGTTACCTGATAGCCTTGTTTGACAAATTCCAGCACCACGTAGCGCCCAATGTAGCCGGTTGCGCCGAAGATGACTACGTGCACGTCCTGCGGAGTGGTGGTTGGAGAGTAGATTCCCTGTCCAGGGGCGTCCATTGTGGTTGCGCCTTTTGCGCGTTTGGTGCGTCGTCGCGACGTTGTGGAGCGCAGCGGGTGGGAGCATGACTTGAGCACTTGCGGCGAGGAACGCGCTGATCTCAGCGCTGTGGCGGGCACGAACGCCATTTGTCCTCGTGCGTTTGAGGTGCGCGTGTGCTTCGCGGTGGCGGAAGGTGAACAACTGGGTCGACAAGAGGGGTTCGGACGTGGTATGAAAGCGCGGAATGCATTGATGTGAGCTCAGGTGGGGCGAAGTGTGAGAAGAAGCGCGGAGAGCGTCACACGTAGGACACCAACCAGTGCTCAAGGGTTATATCCTTGCTCAGGACCCGTCTGCTAAAGGTAAAGGGTTAATAACTGCTTTAACACCTCAGGTGTATTCAAGGGTAAAGGGTTAAGTTCGCAGTCGCTACTGTATATCTTCTGAGCCGTTCTGAACGCTCATGCTCTGTTGTTGCTAGGAGGGGTTTGTTAGGGGGTTTCGGACAAGATATGGTTTGACATGCCGACTGTTTCGCTTGTGTAAACAACAGTTCACATTGCACAAACATCTTTAACCAATATTTGTGCATCATACACAACAAGCGGTACTCACGCGTCACTAGTTGAGCCGTAAACAATTCTAAAGCGAACAAGCCGAATGATGTAACCAAAAACAACCACACACAGTAAACAAACAACTATGTAGAGGAGAGCGACCAAGATGTAGTCAAACCAGGCAAGAGATGTAGATAGAGCGCAAATAAGAATCACGTGCACAAATTCTAAAATACTCCTGCAGACTTGGGATATATAGGCCAGGACTGGTCAGCAACACTTCAACCGCGTACAGAAGATGCGTAACCGTCGGTTATGATATTGCAGGTCACGCATCTTTCGTACACCATTGAAGTCTCAAAGTCTCAAGAACCAGGTTAAGTTAACTGGCTTATCCATCTACACATGAGAGCAAACCGGAGATGCTCCACTTATTTAAAGAGTCCAATCGCTCTACGTAGGCTTACCCAAAGTCATGATTCCATAACAGCTGCCAACCTGAACATAGTTTAAAATATTTTTGCATTTTGCTAATATGCGATTTATCTGTGCTGTGGCGTGAAGTCTTGCTACAGTTGATCAGCCCGCACTGCACCACGCGCCAGCAGTGAGTCACCGCCGGCGCCCGACCTTCTCCGCGACCACCTTCTTCACTCCGCACTTTCCTCAACCAGTCCACGCACTTTTCTTTCCCGCTCCCATCTTCCCCACCAAAATGGTACGTTCAAAAGCCTTACTACAGCAGCAATTTCGCGTTCAAATGCCCAACCCCTAACACAAAACCCCGAAACACTTGTCACACCGTACAGGATCAGCCAGTCAAGCTCGCCAAGGTCTCCAAGATCATCGGTCGCACGGGTTCCCGAGGTGGTATCACTCAAGTCCGCGTCGAATTCCTCGACGACCAAAACCGATCCATCATCCGTAACGTGAAGGGTCCAGTTCGTGAGGGCGATCTTCTCGCCCTTCTTGAATCCGAACGTGAGGCTCGTCGCTTCAGGTAACTTTTGCGGCGCGGTGCAAAGCGCGCTTGCTGAGGTTAGCGTATTCTTGCCGGCTTGGTGCTTGTGCCGCGTTACTTGTTGATGATGTTGCTATTCCCGCAGTGGACTGTTTGCACGCTCTGCGCTTCTCTGTGTATTGGCTATCAGAGTAACTAATATTTGCCAAGTTATGGGCATTTCTGGGGTTGGCGATCAACTACTCAGACTTGCAGCTATGAAACTATTCATCTTCTAAACACGTCCACACATCGTTTCTGAGTCCTTTCTAGCTTACGTCGCTCCTCTTCGCCACTCCTGGCCACTTTTTGGCTTGGCCGAGCTTTTGTGTTTCCCTTCGTAGTTTTGAGTTGCGCATCAAGCATGACAACTCGCCATTCAACGTTCAGTATTTCGCGTTTGCTACCGGCATTTCATGCCTGAGTCCCGCATTTGGATACATCTTCAATCTGCACGAAGGCTACAGCATCGTGCGAAGCATGATACCCTCAACCAACGCACTCGGGTATTGTTGCTCTTGAAACTATGAACGAACCGCTGTCCCACCCGCACGGGGCGTTCTCCAGTTTCTTAAACCGAATAGCGCTGCGACAGCAATTAGAGCTCAAATTTCTCCTGAGACTACCTACAATATGTTACATCTAGGCCTTAAGCGCTTGCGCAGAACGTTTCGATCGCTCCTTTATCCAGTTATTCGGTGCGAGCTCTTTGTCCAAACGCCATGATTTCCATGCACAAGGCACGAGACTACTTTACACTTATTCACACGAACTTATCGTTTGCTGTCATAGTTGATACAAGATACGCTCTAAACACCAAATGTGCAATGCCGCTCTTCAAACACACACAGGGCGGTGGGAAAGAGGTCATGCACAACTGGCCCAGACATATAATCTACATTCTACGTCTTTTTATGATCGAGAATCCTGTCAAACTCGGACCGCAACTCAGACAGGGCTTTGTTGTATCCATCGTTGAACCCGTTTTCATAGTAAGACTCGTTCGCAGCTTCCATAAGCGCTTCTTCAGATACTCCGGTAGATGCCCACGACTTCTCCCTGTTCAGCGATGCTTCCGATTCTTGCAACTCCGCCCGGTCTCCCGCTAAAGCTGTTCGTAGCTCAGTTCCTATTGCTTTCGATGGAATGTGAAGCAAAGAAGCTATGTAACGGGCTCTCGTCATGACTTCATCAGGAAATCCGGCCCGTTCCGCGATCGCCAATCCCAGTGACTCGAAGGAAGCACCCTCCATCACTCTGTAAGTCGATATCCACCCATCACGAGTGTTTCTTCCAGCTCCCCGTATTGGCGGACGTTCTTGAACGACATGCAGGTGATACGAGCCAATATTGTTATATATCGATGACAGATGGTTAAGTTCATGATAATGAGTCACAAACACAGTTCTGGCCTTTGTGTTTCCACTTTGCGCACCTCTTGCTAGATACTCAGCCACACTCCAGGCAATCGCAACGCCATCGACAGTGCTCGTTCCCCGACCAATTTCATCTAACAGAACAAGACTCGAGGCGGTGACATTGGACAAAATACACGCTGTCTCAGCCATCTCAACCTGAAACGTGCTTTGACCGCGAGCCAAGTCATCAACAGCTCCGACACGAGTGAAGATCCTATCGCTTATGCTCAGTCGCGCAGATCGTGCTGGAACGAAGCATCCGACTTGTGCCATGATGCTGATGAGTCCGATGCTTCGTAGGGCACAGCTTTTACCCGCCGCATTGGGTCCGCAAAGGATCATCAAGTCCAATTCTTCCGAGCTTTTACAATCCCCAAGGCTGAACGAGTTGGGGACGTAACTCTTTCCGATCGGTAGAGTCTGTTCAACGACCGGATGTCTCGCACTTTCGAGTTCCAATAGTCTCGCCGAAGCAGGTAAGATCTCTGGCTGCACATAACTCCGTTCTTCAGTAACTTGTGCAAAACCTGCCAGAACATCAATGACAGCTACCTGTCGGCCCATTTCGCGCAGCTGCTGAACGCGATCCACAATCTTCTTCCGCAAATCTTCAAACAGCCGGAGCTCAAGCATCAAAACCTCTCCAAATGCTGAGTTATGAGCTCTTTCACATCGTCTCAACTCATCACACCGAAATCGGAGTTCGGCTTTCGTGCTCTGCACCCTGTCATATCCAAGCCTGCTGAATAACAACGGATCATCGTCCATGATCTTCTCCCCTAAAGAACGTGGGATGCGCAATACGTAGCCCATGTTCTTGATGTGTTTGATTCGCAAAGCGTCCACAGAGGTTCTTTGTCTCTCCTGCTCTTCCAAGGCAGAAATCCAGGATTCCGGTTCACGAATGGCCTTTCGCAGTCTGTCCAGGTCTGCGTTGTAGCCATCGCAGAATATTCGAGTTGCGTTGATGTCCCAGTTCTCTTTCGAGATTCCACCACTCTGAATAGCCATCATAGAGGGCATGTAGGACGGAGCTGGATTGACAAGGGCATCCTTCACTTCTAGAGCGACGGTCAGGAGCTTTTCATCGATGCATGAGAAGAAGTGATTGATATCATTGCCGTGTGACAAAATCTGGTCCCGTGCTGGATTCTCCTTCACGCAGTGTGCTATCAGAGAAAGGATGGATGGAACTCGCAGAACAGACTCACACAACCATCTCATCTCCCTCGGAGTTGCTCTTCCAGTACACATGCGTCCGCCCAAACGTTCCAAGTCTGCCAAACTTCGCATAACCTCTTGTACTGTGAGTCGCACATTTTCAGTATCACACAAAAGAGCAAGCACAATACCCTGGCGCTTGCGAATCGTCTTGAGGTCTAGGGAAGGGGCAAGAAGCCAAGAACGTAAACAGCGCGCGCCCATGGGTGTTACAGTTCGGTCTAATGCCCATTGTAAGGAGCGCTCCCTGATACCGTCACGAGCGGTCTCTACAACCTCAAGATTCTTCAAACAGGCGGCATCTAGAAGCATAACATCGGAAGTGGAAAAGACTTGAAGCGTATTCAAAGGCATTGTGGACTTGAGATGTTGTCGTTCGAAGGCCGCTGTTTGTTGAATGTATTGTACAAGAGTTGCGGCAGCATGCGTGCAAAACGGACGAGCACGGCAGCCGAGCGATTCTACATTATCGACGTGATGCAAATCGGCTAGCAAATGCTCTGCGTCTACAAGAGAAAGAAGGTCACGACGAGATACAATGCCCACCGGTGTTGAAGAGAGCATGGAAGCGACGTATGAACCGAAGTGGGGCTCGTCGGATACCAGGGCAAGTAAAACTTCTGCGGGGGTTAGTGTGGCAAGAAGACGGCGTAACTCGTCAAATGAAGTACCATCTGTCACTCTGAACTCTCCCGTAGATACGTCGGCGTACGAGAAGCCGAAGTGACACTGCATCTGCTGTGAAGTGGCATCGTGTCTTTGCTTGATTACCAAGGACGCTATATAAGAGCTAGCGTTTGACTGAAGCAACGCATCGTCACAAGCGGTTCCCGGTGTGATCAAGCGTGTAACGGCACGTTTGACGAGTTTGCCGGATGGTGTATCGGCAGCAGTTTGCACCTGGTCCACGACTGCAACGGTAACGTTTTTCTCCAGGAGCATTCTTATTTTGTCATCAACGGCATAGTGCGGTACGCCGGCCATGGGAACTCGAGTACCTAAGGCCTTGCCAGCATCCTTTGAAGTAAGCGCTATATCGCAGGTGGAGGCCAACTGCACGGCGTCTTCGAAAAAGCTTTCAAAAAAATCGCCGACGCGGTATAAGAGGACAAGTACGCGACTGTCGGGCACGTCGAGCTGAGCACGCAGGGACTGTTTTGTGGCGACGTAGTGCTGCATCATCGGGGATAGCAACGAAACCTGAACCGATGAAGTGGTGAGGTGTTCTCTGGATGTTGCGTTTTGCTGGTGCTGTTGTTGGTGATGCTGCTGCGATTGCGGCGAGGATAAAGTACATATTGCGGACGAGGAGTGGGTGAACACAGGGCGTTGACGAAGTGGCGATGCATTGCGAGGGAAGAACGAGAGGCTGTTGGTTCGGTGGGGGCGGATTGTGCTCGCTGAGAAGCGGGCGGTGAGGAGGCGGACGGCGGTATGCGAAGAGCGTAACGCAGGGACACCGGGCATGGAGAAAGCGGCAGCACTGACGGCGCCGTCAGTCATCTCTCGCGCGGACGCCAAGCAGCAGCGGTCCACCCCGGGACGGCGATCCTCATCGCGTGAAGAGCAACGCGCGCCAGCTCTCAACATCTGCCGATCACAACGACACCACAGTGCGGGCGCTACTAAGCGCAGCGCCGGCTACCGAGACGCCCCATTCCCGCGCCGCGTTTGCTCAATTGGGGCACTTTTCAGTTGGCGGCCCACGCGCCGTGGCCAGGCGGCCTGCGGATTCACGTGATGCCAGCGCATTGCGAGCAGAGGGCAGTCATCGCACATCCACATCCGGCTTGCGCGTTGCGCCGTTCTTCGTCTTCGCCCACGCCATCGTGGCCCCTTCAACAGTCGCCTTCAAATAGCTCCTTCTCACACCACATGAAAATGTACCACCTTCTCATCCGTGGCCATCCCGTTAACACTGGCGTTCTCGCACTGCGCGCCGTCTGCTGTCGTGCGCTTCCCGCAGAGCCCTGCAGCCATGGATGAAAATGTGCGGAGGGCGTTGGACGAAGAAGAGACGCATTTCACCGCACTCAAAAAGGCTAAGTCTCCGTCACACTGCATCATTGATAACACGCTCAAGCTAAATAATCAAAACGACTTGCAATGCCGTTTCGAAACAGCTGATGGCACGGCATATACATTCCGCATCATTATTGACGATCCGGCCGATCTCTCCTGGACTGCATGCCGTGCCATATGCGACGTCATGCAACTCGCCGTACGTGGAACTTCAATGACCCGCCAACTCTTCCAAGACCTCGTCGCTCAACTCTCCGTAAAGTACGGGAAAGTGGACGGACCCACTATTGTCAACGATGAGTGCATAGCACTCATATTTCCGAATCCCTCTAAAACACCCATACGTGATCCCAACACCATAGTTCGTACCGGATTGTATTATAACGATTCCTCCACCGTCACAGTCAAGTCTAAAACCAAATGCCAAGCCACGTATGTCATTGAAATCAATCTCCAACTTGATGCGTTCCGATATACCAAGCTGTGTAACAAGGCACTGTTTATGGCGTTGAATATCCTTGAGACTGGTGATGTGTTGTATCCTGATCGATTTCTTTCGCTTGGTCTTATTCTACGCCAGCACCTTCATCGCATTACGCCGGAGGCATCCTCTTCTAATAAGTTTTACAAGCTTGCAATACTTCCCACCACTGTACACAGCCCGGTTCCTATTCCGAGTCTTTTGCTACGCGCTGCTATTGCGGAAGCATCGGGCACAGAATATGCTTCCAGCTATTCCGAGACTGCTAATGCTTCACAGCCGCCTCCGTCTCAGGAGTCTTCCTTGCATTGCCCTTACGCTGGCATCACCTACCTTGAGCTGCTTAAGGAAAGCGGACAGGCTAGAGTATACCTTGGAATGAAGGGCGACGAGAAAGTGGCCATCAAAGTCTATCTCGATTGTGAGGAACAAGATGACTTCTTTAAGAACGAACTCAAGCTTCTTCTCAAGATGTCTGATCATCCAAACGTCGTTCGAGTGCATACCTTTTTCGCACTTCCAAAACCAGCCATCGTCATGGAGTATATAGACGGACAGGATCTTCTGGACTACCTGTCCGATCACGGCAGTATGTCAAACAATGAGGGAAAGAAGCTTGTTCTCGGTATTGCGGACGGACTTTATCATTTACATAAAAGCGGCATCATTCATCGCGATCTCAAGACTCCTAACATTATGAGACGTAGTGATGGTAGCCCCGTCATTATTGATCTCGGAATGAGTGCAATGCTGAACCGGTCACAAGATGCATCTGTAGTTGATCTCACACAAACTCAGGCGGAACGCATAGCACGTTTAGCGAGGCGTGCTGCTGAAACTTATAGTTCGAATCGAACGAGAACTGGTAAAGGCTCTCTACTTTGGATCGCTCCGGAAATGGTTTTGAACAATGACTGGAGTGATAGAACTGATGTTCATGCTTTCGGAATCATTATGTGGGAGATATTTTCGGGAAAGCTTCCGTTCCTTTCCGACATACCACACGCTGCTCAACTGAGTCAAGAGGAAATAGAAAGTACTGTTCTTAATGCTATTGTTCAAGGGGTACGGCCCTCCCTTGCGGACGTATCTGAAATTGATGACTACCTCAAGAGTACAATGCAATTGTGTTGGCACTCAGATCCGAGAGAGCGCCCAACTATGATGCGAGTAGTCGACATTTTGCGTGGAAACGACCCTCAACCGTTGTTTAACCATTTTGACAGTGATAATTCTGGATTCTTGGAGTTCCCGGAATTCGCCATGTTCTTGGAAAGATATGCTCCTGGCGATATCAGCCCGGATGATATGCTCGTCTTGTTTAAAGCGGTTGATACGAACCAAAGCGGGTCAATTTGCTTCAGTGAATTTGAGAAGTTCTGGGCTTTTGTTCAGTCTTATGGCCTTCTTAATTTCATCAGTATAATGAGTACCTCGACGTATGTATAACCTTGACGTCTGCTGTTAATCTTCTGTCCTAAGAGCCCATACCATAGTGGCCTCATGGTGCTGTTGACTGCCTTCAAGAATTATTTACGCTTTTCGGCTCTTAACTCTTTGTTGTACACATCGAACACTTCCTGGGGCTCCGAGAATCTCGACACATGAAATTTATTCAGCTATCAAGTATTACTAACCAATGAACATTGCTTAACTGGACAACACCGATGCGGCCACGCACAGTTTACTCTTCTCTTTTCCCTCTTGATGGAATACTATTTAGGAATACATATTAATAGAGTTCGTTTTCTCTTTTCCTGAGGAGTTTCAAGAACTCTACGCCTTCCAACAGAGTCACAGAGATTCTGCTTCCATGAAGACCTCCCCTTTGTCTGACTCTTTAGACTGCCTGAAAGTATGATGGCCTGCAGTTGTTTGAGAGCTTCAATTGGCCAGTCAACTTCTCACCTGCAAGATAAACTATGTCAATACAAGCGTTGAGAAAGGTTTCAATCATGGATAACATGAAGAACTGTTGGTGTTGTTTCACGCCATCTGTTGTTAGCATCCAAGCTTCTTCTCCGCTATGACGCACTAAGTCCTTGACCTTCTCTACGTCTGTAGAGGGTAGCCTATGGAGTGAGAGAAATGCCTGGTCTACTTCGTGTTCCCTCGATTCGCATGAAGTGCAAAGTACTCACATCATACCAGGTGTAATGTGTGTGTGTGTGGCAGTAGAGATCGATCTAAGAAAAACATCTCTATCTCCAGGTAAACCAACATATTGTCTTGCCACGTTCTGACTATTGATTCTACGTTGAGTCCTTCCTTCTTCTTCTTTATTGTGGACAACAGCTTTCTATTACTAAGCTGAAGGAGAGCTTTCAGTAAAAGCTTTCTCTTTTCAGGAAGGCCAAAAACTTCTGTGGCTCATGTCGTTGAGTCCTTTGTTCCGTTCCCCAGATAGGACCACGAGTTTTTCATGTGGTTCCGTTAATTTACATAGTATGCCTCCTCTCCTACATCAAGCCCTCTCGAAGCATTCTACCGTAGCGCTGATTAGGCTCTGTTATTTTTCGCGCCCCACGAGAATATTCTAGATGTTAGGGACTAATGCCCCAGCTCACGCCTAGTGTCGCGTCGCAATACAAAGGGATTCTGTCAAGGTGATCATGCGCCTGTTCATTCCTTGCTTCGGTAAAGCATCCCGGCGTCATAGATCCGCTTTAAATCATTTGAGCAAGCACATCTCTTTCGAAGTGAGCAGGGACCCCTTACTCTGATTAAGTTATTCAGTAGCGACGCTTTCGCCAACTGCAGTCAGATGATTCTCGCAGAGGGAAAATTTGTTTGTTCATGTACTCACAAACAATTTCTCTCGCAGCAAATACTAGCAGCTTATATGCCGAAGTGATCATCTTGCATCACTCTGCGCGGAAGAGCAACAAATCTTCTGATACAGTAGTTGCCTTTCCTGTTACATACCATCATACCGCTTACGGGTAAGAAATTGAGCGGCGCATGAAGAAAGAGTAGGTTTTGTTCCAAAATAATTAGCATCGTCTCTCCCTAAACATATTCTATGTCATTGGTTTGTTTTCACAATCGGTTAAGAGCAAAGTCTGTTGTCCCAGTCTTCTCATCTAAGCAAATTTACGAGTACAACACAACAACATACTAACAGTTTGAGTTTGCTCTTTTCCTTCGTACCTACTATTGCTTTACTCAGGGCGTTCAGAGGCGAGAAGTGTGGTTTTGTACGTTCAGCCATGAATGGTATTTCAGTTCTTCTATTCATTCTGTCGCTGTTTCTAAACGGTGGCTCCGGTCTAAAAAGTCCGGGTGATGAGAATAAATACATCATACATCATAACTTTGCTGGTTCTGATCTCACGTGCAGCGGAGCATGCCACCAGGCTCAGCAAGCTTTTCCTCAATTGACTGATGTGCAACAAATGGAATTTGCGTTTATGCGCCAACACTTGAATCGGGCTGATGATTACTTCACACCAACTGCTCGACAACCCGGTAAACATAACAACCCCAACAAGCAGGAAGATACGTCTAACGAGCAAACACATCATTCAAATGGTCATGGCCCACAGAAACGGTGTGTGCCGCTGAACTGTTCTCTTCCGGAGCATGCAGCTGAGTGTTCAAATGCTGGCATGACGTCAAGCATTGCATATGTGCCACTTCTCAGTAGCGAAGACACGGGGTACATCTTCGCCTCAATTTCGTCGTCCATCGCAGGTCTCCGCAGCAGATATTTTTCTTTAGAAGGGCCTGGAGGGCGTTCTGGATACACCGTGTTCACTGGTATTCCGAGCGAAGGACCTGTTACTCTGTTTGCGGTAAGCTGCAGTATTCCAAGTTGCGCAAATAGGACTGAGCATCAGATACTGTGAGACTAACGTTTTCTTGTATATCTTTCACACACCTACCGCAAGATTCTACAACCAACAAGACTTGGACCCCTGCCTTCACACAAATCTAATTTTCTAATTGAGCAAGCTCTAATATTCTCATCAGGACGTGGCCGCGTACCACTGCAGTCCAAGATGATTAGACATGGCAAGTTCAACAATTCACTGTGCACATTTCTTGATAATGAGCCATTTGTGCCATTTTCAAATGGCAAGATTAACCAAACTGAAAGCAAGAGACTGAGTTCTGCTAACGAGAACTTTAGCGTTGGCTTTCGAACGGAAACAAATGTCACTGCAGTGAGGATATCGATTAAGAACGATGAATGCGTTGCAATAGTGTTGAGTACTGGTCCGGGGTGTTGTGTGGTGAACGCTGAAATTCCAGTTGTCACTGATGAAAGGTGCCACCATTGAAGGACAGATAATGAGTGGACGGACCAGCCTTAGTCAAGCGTTCGGTTTTGCAGGCTTCCTCGCCATTCTCCCATTTGTGATAATTTTGTAGTTCACACCTTGCTTCGTAAGAGCATAGTACAGTTTTCTGTACATCTCTAGTGCATACTTTCCCATAACATAGAGTTGCAGACATTCGTGCCGCACAAGCAGGAGTGGTGAAACCCTGTCGTTAGTATCGTCTCCCTTGCGAAACTATGATTTTGTCGCATGTCAAATCGATTGTTGAGCCGGTCTGTGTCATACTCCTTTTGTTATCTTTTTTCCTACTTCCTTTAAATGATTGCGCTCTTTCCTGGGACTAATAAGGGTATAGGCACCTTTTGTGCGGTATCTTCTTTCTAGACGAATAGGCACAGAAAGCACTGAAATAAGATCAGAAGCTCTTCACGAATTATCTACGCGTGTGTGTCTGTTTACTGGCAAGTGCTTCTAATTCCAAGGCAACGGTATTCACGTTTCAGAATGTAGAATGCAAATCATCTATTTGACGGCTAAATCCCCCTACCAGACCCAATCGTATCTCCATTTGGCTACCTTATCTAACATAACTTTGATAGTCTTTTGAAGCGTTTTCAGAAGGTGGGCACACCTCGACGGGCGGAACTGCATGTGCCCTGCGTTGGAATCGCCGGCACCCTTGCAGTGGGTTCCTCACCAAAATAGTACCTGTTAGACAGTGGTCGCAGAAATTCCTTGGTTTCCTGCCGAGAGAAAAGTATCTTTAACCAGATATGTTTTATTCTTATGTTGTAATTAGATATCAAGGACCCACAGTAAAGAAGAAGAAAAAAAGCAAAAGATCAAAACCACAAATTCATACCAGGCACTTACATGGGCCCCATAACTCATGTATCGTGGACAAAGGAAACAATGAAGTAAAGCTGGGATGGGCATAACATGTACCGACGGCAAAATCTATCTCTACAAGGATATAAAGATGCTCTAGCAGCTAATCAACCTTGATTTGCTCTCGAAAAAGGTTCAGCCTTGAAGAAGCTCATTCGGACTACATCTACTAAGAACATGGCCAGAAAAGTTACTGGTTTATCTAGAGAAAGAGGGCTTCTTCTCACTCTAACCCCTACCTTAATTGGGGACACGAGCTCTTACGAACACACACACACATTCACAGACTGCATCTTGCGGAGACTACAATAATACTACGATGGCTCAGGGCGAGAGCTCGGAGTCCAAGGGTACACGTGGTGCTGAGGATCGAGGAGCTTGAACCGTCGGGCCCCGAAATTGGGCCTAAACATCCCCGCAAGAGGCTTCTGGGCCGAATTCGGCAACCGAGTATCCTTGCGCATCTATAACGAAAGATGCAGTTGTGGCCTATGAGATCACGCGCCGTCGGTGGCACGTGCCGGACCAATACTTGACGTGTGCTGCGTCTGGTTCCTGCGGAGCCGACGTCGCCTGCGTTCATGTGTCTGTCTCTTCAACGTATATTCCTCTCCAGAGCAAGTCGTGGCTTTGTACCAAGGGTATCAACTTCTTCCTCACCAGAAATCCACACTTTTGCTGTTTGCGACACCGTGCCAATTTCAAAAAGACTTATTGGTCAACGAGCGCAACCGCATCTGTCTTTCTTCTTCACATAGAATCCTCCGTTCGTTTCCTTCCCAGACATGCAACCTCAAAGATCTTCCGATTCAGCTTCGGACAGTGAACCAGAAGTGTTCGCCGCATCTGCCTCAGAGAGTGCTATTACTTCTGGGAAAGCGGAGTCTTCCCCTCCAGATCTACCAACACTTTCTGAAGACTTGCAATACGTTGTCCGAGAAGAAGAAAAGCAGCAAGGCCTACCATCAGCGAATTCTGACTCCCCCGCATCCACCGAGCCAGGATCCGCAGCGCCCGCATCCACCGAGCCCGCAGCGCTTCCGGATCAAGATGTCACAAAGAGCGACAAAGATGATGAAACCGCGCAGCAACTCGATTCAGATTCGGCCGAAGAACGGCAGCTGAGCAAAGAAGAGCTCATCGAAGAGGCTTTGAACTGCCCCTGCATTGCGTCTATGAAGGAAGGTTCCTGTGGCGATTCGTTTATTGATGCATACAAATGTTTTTTGCAGAGCGAAACGGAACCGAAGGGTATGGATTGTATGGAGCAATTTCAAACTATGCAATCATGTCTTGCAGAGCATCCAGAAGAGTATAACCTAGACGATGACGATGACGACGCAAATCCCTTTGCAGCTGCAACGGGCAACGACCAAACCACCGAACCCCAGCCATCGCAAGAAACGCCATCTGCTTGAGCTGTAGTAGCAGTAAGATAACCACTGAGCATCGGAACACTTGTCAAAACGCATGCCGTGTCGCTTCACGACATCGGGCATAGGTGTCGGGTTTAGTTTCGCAAGAAAAAGACCGCCTTTTTCCTTATTAGAAGCACGAGAATACCAGAGTCTTGATAGGGTTTTAACGCTGCTCCAGAAATATTATCCCGTCATGAAGCTGTCTGAGGGATGGCGAATGTCCCACTGTTAGAGCAGAAACACCTGCTCTTCGGAGTGCTCTCATCACTCTTGCCTCACTTGTCACGTCTAGAGAAGCGGTTGGTTCGTCTAATATGACGAAACTCGGTCCATGAAATACCACTCTCGAAGCTGCAATCAACTGTGTCTCACCAGGACTAAGTTGGCGCGACCATTCTGTTCTGAAATCCAGGCTTTGTCCATGTAAACCTCTCCGCCACCCCACCTCTTGCAACGCCGTGGAAACTCTGTTAATCTCTTCAATTGTCCCGCGACACTGTTCCGGATACGTGACAAGTTCTCTTAGCGAACAGATTCCTGGCGAGATGTACGGTTTTTGAGGGACGAACATAACTGAGTGTTGATCATTAGGCATTTCAACTGTACCAGAAGAAGGTGACCAGAGACCTCGTAGCACTTTAACCACACTTGTTTTACCGGATCCTGTTCTTCCATCCAGCAAAAGCCATTGACCTTTCTGAAGTGTAAACGACACTGGACCCACGGTCCTGACTCCGCCTGGCTGCACTTCAAGATTCTGAATTCGGATTGCGTCAGAAGAAGGGCCTCTGGCATAACCCTGTGCTTCTTCCGACACCGCTAGCATTAGTGGTTCGGTGTCAGGGTTGTCGGCGGGTCTTTGTCTAATGGCGGATTCTTCTTCAAGGCTATCTATTAGAACTGATATCCGGTTTACGTACGAAACGAATTCACTCCCAATTGTTCCTAGTTGGACGAACATTGTAAAAGAAAAGAGCAGTTGCATGAAAATGCCTCCAGTTTGAGAAATCCACTGCGCTTTCTCACCGGGAGTCATAGTGGATGAAAAAGCTACGTTCGAAGCTTCGAAGACGTTTGAATGAATTGCCAACGCAAGAGTGAGATACATGATTAAGGAAATGTAATAGGCGAAGCCGTACTGGACGAAGTTGAGAAAAATATGTCTCAGGATCACGGACCACGTGTTCGACACGGCTCTTTCCAAGTTGCCCGTGAGCTTTCTATGTTCGAATGCAGCACCTCTCATCAATGCCACTTCTTCGGCATGTTGACGAAACTCGGCATGGCAATACCGAAAATCAGCTTCGAGTTTTTCCTGACGAAACACAACTGGTGACGTACGATTTATGACGAAAACGGTTATGAGCGACACAAGGAAAGACCATACATAAGCTACAAGTATCCCATACCAACCGGTGCGCAACAAGGTCTTGTTCGAGTAAAACAGCAGTGAAGCAGCAGCTTCCAATAGCCCACCGGAATCCTGACCTTGGGAACGCCCGCCAGCGAGGATGTCGAACAAGGAAACGGAGAAATCACGTACATCCGTGACTATTCGCTGATCGGGATTGTCTGCAGTTTCCTCTGAGATTAGTCTGTAATACGGGGGGGTGCTATAATCGCCCGTGCGTCCGCTATCTGCAAAGTAGAAGTTATGGATAGCGCTTGTAAGTCGAAGGCGTAATAGATTAGCAGAGGACTCTCTTAGAATGCCTCGAAGAACTTTGATACACAATACAACAGTTGCGACCATGAGAAACTTGACCATTTCTCCCCGGAATTGGTTCCAATCCTCGCTCACTAAGGTATTATAGAGCTTTCCTGGGGCCAGAATAACATAGTAGCCGCTTATCATGTACCCTATTATCGTGAAGGGTATAAGCGTGAAGACCAGAATGTCTGGCAAAAACTGAATCGTCAGATACACAGGAGAGATACAAATAAGATGTGGGTCATCGCATTTTCAGCGGTAGTAAGGTTAGCCAAGGAATCGTTTTCTACCACAGAGAATGAAACACATACCGGAATCGAGGCCGTCGTAAGGACATGAAAGATCTTTCTCAGAGACGCACGGTTCAGAGTTGCTTGCTTCTCTGGAGCATCCGGCGTCATTGCAAAGTCCGGAAACAACTCGCGTCACGATCGCAGGAGAGGCTTTCGACTGTTCATAAAGCTTTGTTTGCCCAAGACTGGTGCGAGGAAAGAAACCTCTCCTGCTCAGCGCAGCGTTCTGGATGGAGCTTGTCGTTAGGTGCCTATGACAAACTTTATCTCCAAACCTGATTCCTAAATCAAATAATCTGTATCCAGACTTGCAAAAGCGCTGGACCGCCAGAACAATATGGCCACGCACTCAACGATGTGTCTCAACAGCTGTTAACAGGTCTCGAAACAGAAGCGCCGCACGATGTCTGGCATGCAGTGTCACGAGTTTTCCACCGTTGTTGCTACTTCAAAAAAAAAGAAGGTAAAAGCTTAGAGCAGGCGATACCGTTGGTACGTCATGTTTTCGCACGCATGTGTACAGTATGAGCACAAGTAGCAATCCTCACCCTTTACAATAATAAAGGGACTGCTAGCGGTAGGGATACCCTGGGTTAGCAATCTAGCGGTCTACCACCGGTAAACCGTTCCTTAATAAGCGACACTCCTCGTGCTTTCTCTCTCTCTTTTACGGGTGCGCCATCGTTCTTTATACCTGCATGTATGTTATGGGGCACTAGAAGGGGCAAAATTGGTCCCGAGCCGAAGGCGAAGTACTGTAACAGGGTTAGCAATCTAGCGGTCTACCGTCGGTACCTTTGTACCAATCTACCAATTCTCTCTTCGAGTGACCTGTTATTGCACAAGTTCTTCGATATAACGTGCTTATCGCTCTGTAGCCCGACGTGTAGTGCGGCTACAGAAATGCACAGAAAAAGAATGATATCGATAGCAACATCGATGGTGTGAGATAAGCGTGGACCGCTCAGTTATCCTTACCGGTTTGGTGCAACATCGTAGTATAAGTGTGTACAAGTGTTGCAGGGGTCCGATGGAAGCAAATAACCATCGCAGCAAGCACAACTAGATCTAAGCATAGGTCAGTAATTCTAAAGCTCTACCTATGCGTGCCTTATCAAGGCTTGTCTACAACTGATTACGATGGATTCGCGCCTCCTCATTACGGAATCGTGGTAAGCTGCTGTCCCCATCACGAGTCCATTCCGCTTCTATTAGAGAATTCATTATGATTCAGAAAAGTCAAGCGCACCACGAAAATTATGAGGCACACTGAAAAAAAACCTCAGTATCACAGCTTTGTGACGGCTCTCCATAGTACATCCTTATCTTAGCATGTTCAGGAATTGCGTGTGACAAGCGCATCTTGTGAGTGCGATCCGGGCTATTCTCTTGCAGATGCACAGTAACAACGAAGTCCTCCAAGGGGACTGCATGTTCTTGTAATCGGGGGGAATGTTACGCCCTCTCATACGGATACATCGATCCTAGGCAGCAAATTGAGCTACCTGTGGTGCATTACCAAACTGGAACCGTTCCAATGATGTAGGAAATTGCGTCGGTCTTTCAACACCTGACATAAACATGAAGCACCAGCAATGCCAGGAAATGAACGTATCTGTATAATCTGCAAACGCTGTGGACCGGCTTTGTACATGTACGAAATCCGTACGTCTGCTGGGAGGACTGCACTAAGCTTCTCATCAGGAACTCGAGCCTCAGTCCATAACGTAATGTTTGTTTGCATACGCCATTGACAAAGATAGTCAGCGACGATCTGTGGTTTGAATTGGTCATCTTGTGGTGGGCTCATCCGTTATGAATGTCAGAGCCACATCACGTCCAACTTCTTGAATTCCACTGACTTTCTTCTTGTGCGTCACGCCATACCACATATCACCAGCGTTCACAAATTCCGGTCTGAAGGTGGTGGTAATGAACTGTGTACCACTGTTCGCTTGTTTCCTGATAAGGTTGGCGACGGCTTGTCTGTGTGTTGCATCCAGATTGGCATCTATCTCATCGAACAGATAAAACGGAGCCGGATCTAATCTTTGAATGGCAAAGATCAGTGCAAGTGCGACGATTGACTTCTGCCCGCCGCTCAATTGCTGCAGCAAGTAAGCCTGTCCCGTGCTGCTGAACGCTACTTTCATTGCAACACCGGTGTACTGAATCCGAGACGCAGGTGTTCCTTGTTGGACTCGAGTATCGTCACTTGATTTCAACATGACAAGCGATGCTCTTCCACCCGGCACAAGCTCTTTGAAGACCTCGCTGAAGAACTTGCTAACCCCTTTGAACGTTCTCAAGATGTCCTCGTCTTTTCGTTGGTCCAATGAATCAATAAGCTGTCGAATGGCCGCTGCACCAGAATCTAGTTCTTCACGTTGCTGTGACAAAGCTTCCCGTTTCTCGGAAAAGTTCAAGTATTGGTCCAGGGCCTTCTTATTGACGTGAGAATACTTTCGCAAACCTTCATTTGCCTTCTTCAACCTTTTCATCAAGCTTCCGATGGACATGTCTCGATACTTGTCAAAGTCAGCCGGCAACGAACCAAGCTCTCGAATGTTCTTTTCGGCATCCGTCTTCTTTTGCGTCTCAATTGCTCTCTGACTATATTTCTTTTCGATTTGCTGACGGTCGTCTTCGATGGCTTTGTTGACCCTGGCTTCCTCATTTCTGTTCTGTTCGATGAATGCGGTCTTTTGATTGAAAGCACGTTTCTTTTGGACAAGGTTAGCTTCTGCCTCTTTTAACTCCTTCCTGATATTTCCCAAGTCTTCTTCTGCTTCTTGAAGCGCGTCTTGCTGCCGCTTCAAATTCTCTTCCATTCTTTGCTGCAAGTCCTCCGTTTCAGAAGTTTCCAATGCATCACCCGCAACAGCGGCAATGGACTTTTTCAGTTCTGCTTCACGTTTCTCAAGACTGCCTTTGAGCTCCGCGCGCAAGGCCAGAACCCTGCGTTCCACTGATGCTCTTTCCGACATCTTTTCGCTTCGGGAAGTCCTCAAGGTTTCGATCTCATCCTTACTTTCAGATAGCTGATTCTCTTCTTGGGATGACAAACCTGATATCATAGGAGATTGCAGTTCTTTTTCCATATCCTCGATTGACTTGTTGACGTTGACTATTGCTTCCTCCGCGTCCGAAATCTGGTTCTGAGCATTCTCAATGCTGCGTCGGTCTACCTCCATGAACCTTTCCAGGTCATGGATCTCTTTGTCAAGTCGCTCAATCTTTATACTTGCGTTTCGTTTCACAACGTTTCGGCGCTGCACTTCACCCATTAATCGATTCAAGTTGTCATTGACTTGTTCCAAAGTTGCATTAATTTCGCCTTTCTTCTCCTGCATTCCTCTCAAATCTGATCCTGCTTCTCTCAGAAACCGTGCAGCATCAATTCTATTGCGACTTGTATCAACATATCCTCCGCGCATCCCACCACGACGGTTTACCTGATCTCCGTCCAGAGTAATGCAATCAACGTTGTGCTGACGTGCCAGGTCGCTAGCGATTTGGATGGTTTTCGCTACAAGAACTCTTCCAAACACGTGCTTAACAACTGAAGAAAAGAGGGGATCAGATCGAATCTTGTTGAGGAGAGGTACTGAGTCCGCTGAAGCAGGAGGAGGTGGACGTGAATCAGTGCTCATTCGATTCAACGGGATAAAAGTGACACGCCCAGCGCGTTTCTCTCGTAGGGCTCTTACGAGTTTTGCCGCCGTCTCATCATTATTGACTATAACGTGAGTTAACGCCCCGCCCGCTGTGACATCAGCCGCAGTCGAGTATCGCGTATCCACGTCGATGAGCTCAAGAAGCGGCCCATACACCTTATCGGGACCGAAGTCTCTTGGATTATCTCGTGAAAGCTTTGCGATGAAGTTGAGAGCGTAGTACATGGATGAGCCAATGACAGAACGTTTGTTTGCTTCGAGCTTGCTTATACCATCCTGCAGTTCTCTTATCTTTGCAGAAATCTCCGATTCCTGCCTCCACAAATCCTGTCTCTTTCTGAAGACTCGATCTCTTTCCCCACTCAGTTGTTGCAGCTCTGAGTTAGAAGCGTTGGATTCCGCTTGCAGCTCTTCTCTCTCTTTCCGTCTCGCAACACACTTTTCTTCATTCTTTACAATTCCTTGTTGCAAACGGTCCATGTCCGCCATTCTGGTGTTTATCTTTTGTTCAAGAGATCGCTTTCTGTTTCTCGCTTCTCGGATACTTCTCCTGAGGTGCGAGTTTCTTTCCTCAACCGTTGAAAACTGATTGCTGCGATTGGCTTTTACTCTTAGCCGTAACAAAGAACTTCGGAGCTCATCTATTTGCTTCCGAATTGTTTCTTCCTCTCCCTTCACGTTGGTCAGCTCAGCCTCAAGCGGTTCAAGCTCGGCTCGCTTCTGGATCATAAGATTATGAAGCTCCTCCATCTCAGACTTTGTGTTCGCAACCGTTTCCGCAGTGGTTGAGGCTGCCTTTTCCGCCTCGGCAACACCTACCTGAAGCTTTGCAATCTTCTCTACGGCCAGTTTGCGTCTCTTGTCTATTGCCTCTCGATCCTCTTCGGCTCTCTTAAGCTCCGGGCCCAGAGACTTCAACTCCCGTTCAGCCGTTGTAATGTTCGCACAGACATCTGTGAGGTGCGCGTTGAGCTTATCAGCTCGCGAACGTTGTTGGCCGCGATCATCTTCTAATGCTTCCAAAGCTGCTTTTGCCTCTTCCAGTTCGCGGACATGAATTGTGTACTGCAAAGCCTTGCGCTCTTTATCCAAACGCTGAAATGCCTTTAACTCTTCTTTCTCAGACTCCAGTTCAGACAGTCGTGATTCTATAGAGTCAATAACTTCAACGATCTTCTCCCGTTTAGCGTCAGCATCCTCCATAAGCTTGAGCGATTCCTTTCTACGTTCGTCGTACACACGAGTTCCAGCTACTTCCTGTAAGAGTTCCAAACGTTGGTGGTCAGTCATGGCGCACAAGGCAGCAACCTTTCCTTGCTGCACGATGTAGTAGGGGTTTGATCGCGAGAATCCAGCCGATTCGAGAAGATTGAATACTTCAGTACGCGAGACGTTCTTCCAGTCGAGAGTGTATTCATCCTTCTTGAGACCGATCATACGACGCAGTAACACCTCATCTTTGTCAATGGGCAGTCGACCATCGGAGTTATCGAAGGTCATCTCGACGTACGCAGAGAGCACAGAAGCACCGGCGCCTTCATGAAGCAGTGCTACTCTCTCCTCTGCCCGCAGATTAGAGAAAGTATCGGACAGGACGAAACGCACTGCGTCGAAGAAATTTGACTTTCCTGAACCATTTCTACCGACTACAACATTATGTGCTGGTGAGAACGGCCCCGCGACGGTTGCGGAGCGGTAGCTCTTGAAGCCGGTGATGGTGATCTGCTTGATGTGCATGATGCGTACATAGCCGACTCAGTGGTTATGCAACAGAGCTGGTGCAAGCGCTGCGAAGGTCAAGGTCATGCGAAGGCGGAAAAGTTGTGGATTTATGGTAAGTTAGCAAATGAACAGGAGCTGACGTTACGACAGCACGTAGCCTAGAAACTAGCCGAGTTACAGAGTGGTGCCAAGGAGTAGGGTTGTGGTGGTGGTGGTGGTGGTGGTGAGGGGGGGGGCGAGGAGGGAGGAGAGGACTCGAGAGAGGGTATACGATACCAAGGGTAGATAGTCTAGCTAGATGCATTTGGCGCGAAAAGCAACGATCCATTGCTGCTTTTCGTTTCGACAAAGCTCTGCGAGCGGAGCAACTGCAACGAAAATTTAGCGCCAAAAAAATTCACGGTGCGCACATTGATGAATCCGAAGTAAGATGGGTATAGCCGCGAGGGTGACGGATGAGCGTATGTTGGAGGTCAAGGGTTGGATTGCCACCTTCGGTGACAGGGTGTGCAAGTGCGAAGAGAACGCGTTGAGCCGAGACGCCGAGCGAGACAGAGTCACTGTTTCACGAGTAGATGGCAATTGTACAGAGGTTGTAACAGACTGCTAGCTGCCGTTGACCTGCAGCTTCTGAAACAAGAAGTCAGTTGCCTTCCGCAGTGCCTCCACTTCACCCTTGAGGCGGTTACGTTCCGCTGCAGCAGTAGAGCTTCCATAATAAGCGCTAGCAATCTTTCCCATCCAACTTTTACCTTTCTTCTCAGAGTGACTGTCCCGCCTACTGCTCGCTTGTTCGTTCTCCGAGCACATATTTACAACTTCTCGCAACACGTCCAGCTGTTCCTCCAAATCTTTGACGCGCCCTTCTACATCGTCACATTCCTGGCATTCATCTTCTAGTGTGCTTCTTTCCCGCTTCATGGATACGGGCAGAGTCAAAGTGTCGTCCGAATCTTCAGATTCAGACATTGACACCGTCGTAGTTGACTGCGTGTACATTTCATCGGCTCCGAGGTCGACGCTTTCCAAGTCTTGCTCTTCAATAGAAATGCGCTTCGCAACATCGGTATTGGAATCGCTTGACAAGCTGGCCTGATCGGAGACGGAAACGCGTTTAGCCAGTCTGTTTTGAATACGTTCAGAGACGGCGTTTCTATCAGCGAGTCGTTTTCTACGCAGTTCAGCTTCCAACCTTCCCATTTCTTCCTTATGATGCAACTCCCGCAACACAGTTTCGCGCTCCTCCTGAGACAACAACTTGAGTCTTTCCGGCGCCCAAGGCGGCATGGCCTTCAATCCAGTACCGCAACTACTACACATTCCGCAACAACGCTTCTCCAACACGGCCTTTTCGCTCGACGACATGCGACGTATTCGGCCTTCCTCCGCGGCAACTACAGCATGGACATTGTTTTGCTGCGCGCTGCTGTAGGAAAAGGTGCCAGCGCGCGGCAGACGAGGCGGCGGCGAACTGACAATGGGGGCGCGTACGGGTTGGGCGGGGTTGACAGCGGACGCGAAGCGTTGGGATGCGCGTCGTAGCTGTGGCTTGCCATCTTCGGGAGGCGCTTTCTTGGGCGGGGTGCCTCGGAAGGTGGTGCCTCGACGAAGACGCGGTACTTGTGGTGGTGTGTGTGACTTATTCAAAGAGGCGTTATGACTTTGAGGACGATTTACAAAGGTGGCACCGCGTCGCAGCCCGGTGGGGCCTGTGGAAGCCGGTCGGCTCTGTCGAAAGGTTGTTGCGCGCGGAAGACGGGCTGGGGAGTTGGAGGGGGAGGGGGGTTGAGACGGGGGAGATTGCATGGTGAGGAGGAGGGTGTGGACGGGAGGGGGTGAAGAGATGAGGAGGGGCTGCGGTAGGGAAGGGGAGGGGCGTGAGATTTAAAACGGGATGACAGCGGGTTGGCGGCGAGTGCTCACTGGGACACGAATTGCTGACGGCGTCGCACGGTCAGCGAGGAGGGGCGCTTGTTAGTTCAACACGTGGTCATCCGTTACAACAAGGAGTATCTATCGTAGCGCGCTTTCGCCCGAATTCGCGCAATTCACAGTGCGCATTTTGTGCACGGCGAGTGCGCGTTCGGCGTGGAGAGCTTATCTACGGTCCACATGCCGCCCGCCTCCATGCTGTACACAATGATAACACGCGCTGCATCCCACCCGGTGTGCCACGTCTGCCGACTCGTGACGCTCGCCAACATTCTGGCGCCCTCCCTTCGCACTTTCCCCCTCGCCCGAAAGGGCCGTCTCCCCCTTCGTGCTTTTCCAGCTTCACGCTTCTGCTCCAGCGTGCTCACGAGCTGAGCTCGCCCCTTCCCCACCGCCGCCTTACCGCGATCCCTGTCTGTGCCGCAAGCGCAGTCCTGCCCTACCTCCCCATAACCCCCACGCATTATGTTGAGCTCTGTCAAAGCGTCCATGTGGCAATCACTGCTTCCGCGACTTGTCGCGCGTTCCGCCCAGCTTAGTCGGAGACAGCAACTGCTCACTTCGTTTGCAGCATGCATATCGCGAGATCTGCAATTAACTAACAATTCCACACACCGTCTTACAACCATCGATTACGCCAATACATTAGCTCATCCGAATCGCGACTTTCTTCAATTCCTGCAAGTCGCCAAACGACTACCATCGCATCATGCGCTCTACCCCCGACAACTCTGCGCAGAGCATAAATCTGAGTCTGGGTCGGATCCCCGAAACAAATCTCCAAAAGAGCAATCTGAACATGCCAAACCAGACGCTTCGTCCAAACACTCCACAGCTCAACAGGGCGAACAAAAAGGCGCTTCTTCTCGTGAGGGCGCCAACCCCGCTGGAAAGGAGCGTAAACAGCAGTCGGAAGATGATCAGAATAACTCCTGGATGGGTCAGGCAGCGCTGGCGCTCTTTGTCATGCTCGGCCTGTCTCTACTAGGCTCTCGCGATCAAGGCCGTGAAATATCCTTCCAGGCCTTTGTATGGGATTTGTTGGAGCCCGGCTTGGTGGATCGTATTGAAGTCGTCAACCGAAATATGGCTCGCGTCTACCTCAAGACATCAGCCAGAGTTCGCTCTCAAGACGTTGGACTTGAAGCCAAGGGCGTTGGGGTAAAGGACAAAAGTTTGAGTGATGAAAGAGCTTCACCTGACCCATGGGATACTCAAAGCTTGGATCGAGATGGAACCCAGAGAAGGGGTACTACCAAGATTACACCACCCGCAAACCACATCAACTCTACTGAATCTCCGTTCTACTTCACCATTGGTTCTATCGATACATTCGAGAAGAAGCTGGAGGCTGTGCAGGAAGACCTTGGCCTGGAACCGGACAACTTTGTGCCAGTTGTATACACGAAAGAGTCCAGTATCACCACTGAACTATTAAGACAAGCACCATCAATTATACTGCTGGCTGTTGGTATCATGGTGTTGCGAAATGCACTGAGTCAATTCGGAGGCATGGGAGGTGGTAGAAGTGGTATTTTTCAGGTAGGCAAGGCAAATCCCACCGTCATCAAAGGTAGCGAAAGTGGCTCGAAAGCCGTCACGTTCGCTCACGTTGCTGGGCTTGACGAGGCCAAGATCGAGGTTATGGAGTTTGTTGACTTCCTCAAGAACCCCGCGCGATACGAGAGGTTAGGCGCCAAAATTCCAAAAGGGGCGCTTCTTGTAGGTCCTCCTGGTACAGGGAAAACGCTTCTAGCTAAGGCAACTGCTGGAGAAGCCAGTGTACCGTTCTTTTCTATGAGCGGCTCAGACTTTATAGAAATGTTCGTTGGTGTGGGACCTAGTCGAATCCGTGATCTGTTCAGCCAAGCAAGAGCAAGTGCACCTTGTATTATTTTCATTGATGAGATTGACGCTATCGGGAAAGCACGAGGACGTGGTGGGCTTGCTGGTGGGAATGACGAACGAGAGAACACTCTGAACGCTCTCCTTGTTGAGATGGATGGGTTTTCGTCGACGTCTGGCGTAGTTGTTCTGGCTGGAACGAATAGGGCGGATGTCTTGGACAGGGCATTGCTGAGACCTGGTCGATTTGATCGGCAAATAAGTATAGATAAGCCGGACATGAGAGGCAGGTATCAGATTTTCATGGTGCACTTGCAACCTCTGAAACTCAAGGATGACCCATCGACAATTGCAAAGAAGTTTGCAGCGTTAACTCCTGGATTTGCTGGGGCAGATATTGCAAATATCTGCAACGAAGCTGCGCTGATCGCTGCACGGGGAGACAAGGACTTTGTGGAAGTGGCTGATTTTGAGAGCGCCATTGATCGAGTTATTGGTGGTTTAGAGAAGAAGAACAAGGTCATATCAAGAAAGGAGCGCGAGATTGTTGCTCACCATGAGGCCGGTCACGCAGTCGCGGGGTGGTTTTTGAAACACGCTGACCCACTCATCAAGGTTTCTATCATCCCAAGAGGGTCTGCTGCACTTGGGTTTGCACAGTATTTGCCAACGGATAAGTTCCTGCAATCCACAGAGCAGCTGAAAGATTTCATGGTTGTGGCTTTGGGAGGACGGGTTGCGGAGCAGCTGTGTTTCGGTAGCATCACAACGGGGGCGCAAGACGATCTGAAGCGAATAACTAGAGCTGTATATGCTCAGATCACCAATTTTGGAATGAGCGAGAAAGTAGGCAAAGTCTACTTTCCAAAGGCTGGGGAATCTGGAAACCAATTCTATAAGCCGTATAGTGAGAATACTGCAGAACTGATAGATGCTGAAGCGATTCGCATGGTGGACGAGGCGTATCGGGAGTGCGAAGAATTGCTGTCTGGGAAGCTTGATATGGTGAAGGAGTTAGCAGCGCGTTTGTTAGAGAAGGAGGTTATCGCAGAAGATGACTTGGTTGACGTGCTGGGCGACCGGCCTTACGCTAAACCTGCGACATACGACGAGATCATAGGGCGGTACGAGAAGGATCGTAGGGAACGAACTGGGCGTAGTGAAGGAGATGACGATGAAGCTGCTCGAGGCGGCGCTACTACGCCCCCGATTCCCGTGGAGGGTGCTGAAGAAGAGGCGAAAGAAGAAGGCTACAAGAGACAAAGGCGAGTCGGCCCAACAGAGGAGGCCATTCCTGAGCTCGCGTAGTTTCAGAGTCATATTATTATGAAGACAGGACCGCAACTTCAAAGGAAGGCTCGAAACTCCTGACATAACGCGCTGATTTGTCTTGTTAGCAATACTGAGCTCACAAGTACACTGTTCGAGCGCACCACTTCGTCATGTATTAAGCCTTGACCTCCCAACGTCGAGCGTGTCGCGACCTGGCTACATACAAGTTTCTTGCTCTGGTGCACCTTGCAGTCTCATGTTACGAGAGTAGATGACTCATTCTTCTCTCACTGCTTATCTATTCTTAGAAACGACTTGCAACTCAAAAAGGTTAGCATGATCGTGGTTGTATCATAACAGCCGTTTTCGGCTAGAAAACAGGACTCCAGCGGGGATGGGGATGTGGAAAAAAGGAGGAGAATCTCTGAGACACTACGACTGGTTCCTAGAGAGCAATTAGTCGCTGCGTAGTTCAGTGGATTTGTGAAGGTAGATTGGTGTGGGTGCGAATGGACTGACCACGTGGGGCCGGGTGATGCGAAATGTTTACCTGCGAAGAACGCGAGGCTGAAGAAGTATCTTAGATGAGTGTTTGAATGTGCACTGTCGCTTATGAAGCGGACATGCTACGTAGAAGCTGCGTCTTCTCTGCCAACTCATTAAAATAAAAACGAGCACCACGTTTCACCGCTTCCCGAGCAGCCCGGACGCGCACTGCCGCAAGGACAGAGCTCGCGTCGTCCGCCCGTCAAATGCACAGACTGCTCGCGGCGCGCGAATGTGGCGAGGATGTTCATGGTCTCGATGATATCTCCAGCGAAAGGTGGACCAAACTTCAACCCGATCCTTCCCGGAGCTTTCAATCCAGCATCATAAACCACGTATCAGCAATAGACCTGGACACACCAGCCGGTCAGTTACTGCTGTGCGCCGGACAAACCACCTTTGGAGGCTCCCTCACCGTGCATGCATACCCGCAACGCGATTGCAAACCAGCAGATGAACCTTTGGAAAGCAGCACACGCAATCCTGCCAGCGACGGCATTCGGTGCGTGAAATGGTTTCCAAATGATGCGGCCATCTTCGTAACGGGCAATACGCGGCAGTGGAACGCGCGTCAATGGGCGGAGGTGCACGTATGGGACTCGGACTGTTTCAAATCGGTATGCAACTTTCGTTTAGAACATGCTGGGGTTCGCGCTATTGACCTGTCGTCCGCGCCCGGTGCGCGACCCGAATTAATTGCAACCGCGCCTGAACTCGCGCGCGAAATCAGGCTGTTGGACATGTCCAGCGGGGCGAGTACGCACTGTTTGCAGGCGCATCAAGCGGTTGTGAACGACGTGAGATGGGCGCCTTTACACCCGCATGTACTCGGGTCGTGCGATGATGACGGTGTGGTTTGTCTGTTTGATGTGCGACGTTCGGGGAGAAGTGCGTGTTTGCTGAAGTTTGATCACTCGAGACGGATTGGTACTTATGAATCGAACGTTGCGGGCGGAGGGGAGAACGTGGCTGTGAATGGACGCTTGTCGTCTTCACACCGCTCAAAACGGGCAAGGGTGTCAAAGAATGCGGATGCACAAATTGGACGGGTTGCTACACTCGGACTGGGCTGCGCGTGGACGCCGCAATGGGGGGGTAGATGCGCACGGAGGGCTAGAGCGAGTACACTTCGTACAACGAAGGATGACTTCAAACCGGCTCTGAATGTACGATTTTCCACGGATGGAACGCAGATAGTTAGCACGACGACGGGCACGTCATTCAGGGTGTGGGATGTAACGACGGGCAGACTAATATCTGAATTCCATGATCCTAGTTTATATGGCCGCCGCAGAGGACGACAATTCACTCATATGGCGTCGGATGGGATTCACTCGGTGTGGGCGGTGCGCGGTTGTTTGCAGGTGATTGATGTACAGGATGGGATGATGGTGCATTCTGTGGAGTTGGACAAGGGCGGTTTTGACGCAATGTTGTTACATCCTTTGGAAGAGGAAGTGGTTTGTGCGCACGGAAGCGAGATTTGTGTGTGGTCGTATGAAAATAGTGCACGTGAAGGACGTGGAGACGGAGACTCGGAGGCGGAGGTGGACATTGCGAATGTGCTACCAAGGGTACGTTTGTAGCACTCTTAATCTTTTTTTTTGTCCTAAACATGTAAAGAAGTTGTTTACCGAAGACACAGTTTTTACGAAGGTTGAAAGGGAGCGGCCATACTCTCAAGCAGTTGTACGAAACTTTAGGTCGTCCTCGTCATGGGTGGAGATGGTAAAGGAGAAGTAGTCGAAGTAGTAGCAATAGCGAAAGCAAGAGTAGCAGTGACGGCAGTTGGCGAAACAAGGCAACTGTAAAGAACGGAGGCAGGTGGTAAGGCACAAAGCGCACACACAGCATAACGTAAAGAACAATGTACGATGATACACCACATACACAAAAAGGAAAGCCCGCGGGAGGCGGGGGCGAGAGAGGGCGGTAGAAAGTGAACCAAGAAACAAAAAAAAGAAAGGGAAAGAAAAACATGTCTAGCAACATTTGGCCTTCTCCGTCTTACCCTCATCAGCTGGCGGATTAATGACTATAGTTTGCGTAGCATTAGGAGCAAAGTTGGAAGTAGAACCCTTTTCGAGCGCTTTCTTAGATCCCAGTCGGTAGATCTCGGACAGGATGGATCGAAAGGCCTCCTCCACATTGCTATTGTCCAAGGCAGAAGTCTCGATGAAACTGAGTCCATTACTCTCAGCAAAGGCGGAAGCATCGTCTGTGGTGACGGCCTTCAGGTGTTGCAAATCGCTCTTGTTTCCCACCAGCATGATGACGATGTTTGCGTCGGCGTGGTCCTTGAGCTCTTTCAGCCAGCGCTGAACGTTGTCAAACGAGTCCTTCTTGGTGATGTCGTAGACGAGAAGGGCGCCCACAGCACCGCGATAGTAGGCTGATGTAATGGCTCTGTAGCGCTCTTGTCCGGCCGTATCCCATATCTGCGCCTTGATAATCTTGCCCTCGCACTGAATTGAACGCGTGGCAAACTCGACGCCTATGGTGGACTTGGACTCGAGGCTGAACTCGTTGCGGGTGAACCGACTGAGCAAATTGGACTTGCTGAGAAACGACGGAACAGTCAGCACGGGGGTTGTGCACGAACGGGGCAACGCGGTTGGGATGGAAGATGACTTACCCGACGCCGGCATCGCCAATAAGCACCACCTTGAAGAGGTAATCTACAGGACGCACAGACACAAAAGGCAAGTCAGCAAGCAGCGCGCAAACGAGAGCAAGAGCGTACGCAACAAGCCGCCAGCAACGTACCGTATTCGTCGTCGGAGCGCGCCATGGCACAAGCGAGCAAGCCGCCAGCTCAACGCTCAAGCGGCTGTTTAAAAGCGAACGAACCGAAGCGATGGTGTCGGACCTTCGCGCGCTCTCACACTGTGAGCCCCCTCGCGTCCTCATCATCGTCTCGTCCCAAGCGGCAGCCGCACACGCTGACACACACCCGACCTTCCAGAGAGCCACCGCTGCCACGTTTCCACGTGGTACACGCGCGCGTCTGTCGTCGCTGCTGGCGGCTGCCGCTGCCGCTGCCGCGACTTGCGTCGGAGGCGTGGCCAGTGACAGCGCGGTGGCGGCGTGCAGCTTCTCTGTTTGCCGTTCGCACCTCTCCAGCGCGACCTTCTTCCCCCCTAGCATACCCCTCCCCCTCCCCTCCCTCTCCCCTCTCCGTCCTCTCTTCCCCAACCGTCTGCGCCTTCCCTCAACGTAGTTTCCGCCCTTCCCCCCCTTCCCACCCCCTTCTGCAATGGCAAGGAACGAGGATGAGTACGACTATCTCTTCAAGAGTAAGCTTTTCTCCATCCCAAACAACAACATTTGAACGCAAGTTGCTTACAACGCCGCTTTTTCTGTGCTTGATTGCGTGCGATGCAGTCGTGCTCATCGGAGATAGCGGAGTCGGAAAGAGTAATCTGCTGCTCCGATTCACACGAAATGAGGTCGATTTGAACTCCAAGACCACCATTGGCGTTGAGTTTGCCACCCGATCCGTCCCCATTCAAGGAAAGACCATAAAAGCCCAAATATGGGATACAGGTACGCTTTCAAACAACAACCCCAACCCCCGTTTGCCGCATTGCACACTCCCATCTCACACCCCCGTCTCAACACACCGTCTGTCACACGTCCCTTCTTCAGCCGGACAGGAGCGCTACCGAGCAATCACGTCAGCGTACTATCGCGGCGCCGTAGGAGCGCTTCTCGTGTACGATATAACGAAGGAGAACACCTTTGAAAGCGTCCCGCGTTGGTTGAAGGAACTCAAAGATCACGCCGACTCCAAAATTGTCGTCATGTTAGTGGGCAACAAATGCGATCTGAAGAACGAACGTGAAGTATCAATTCAACAAGGAACAGAAGCCGCCACCAAATTCGGACTCAGTTTCCTCGAAACCTCCGCGCTTGACGCCACCAACGTGGACGAAAGTTTCAAGCAGGTGCTTGAACAAATTCATAACATTACTACATCCAATGTCGTGCATGGTAGTATTGGCGAACAGGCTTCCGATCCTAGGGGTGAACCTATCAAACTCGAACCTTCTGCTACTAGTGCTAAGAATGCAAGGGCTGCAAAATGTTGTTAGCTTTGTTCTTTGCTTTGTTTAAGAAGAACAGTTTCTAGATCACACTGCCGTTTTTTCATTGTACACTTTTTTAACAAAACCAAAACATGGCACACCTTTTTTTTGGTGCCACTGCATCTGCATCCTCTCTCACATCGTTGCTATAACAACCTCAGCTCACGCGTAGATAAAAGCCGCATGTGCCCGATAACGCGTCCACATGTTGTACATCTCCGTCCCAACTACGTCTTCCATGTTCCGCATCTCCCTCCCCCGTCCACTTCCCCAGTCCCACCGCACTCCCATCCGCACCCCTCTCTCCCTCCGTCCCTTATGCACTCAACCGCATCCACAACCCCCGACAACGAAAACCAACCCGCTCCCGAAACCATGTCGCCTCTTCGATCTGCGCGCCGCACCAGTGCCGTATCACCGCGCGTGGGACATGCAACACCAGCTTGTCAACGATATGAAAAAGAACCCCGACCTTTCAGACGCCCTCATCCTGCTCGAGCATGAGCCCGTTTACACGCTCGGTACAGCAAGTACCACAGACAACGTGCTCTTTCGCGCGGACGAACTGCGTCGTGGACAACCACCCACATCGGGTCAAAGTGACCGTGACACACCCCTTCTAGTACGCACGGAACGGGGCGGAGAAGTTACATATCATGGACCGGGTCAACTGGTGGCGTATCCTATCCTCAATTTAAACCGACATAAAAAGGATCTGCACTGGTATTTACGCATGTTGGAATCCACCGTCATCGACATGCTGCAAGAGTTTTACGGGCTGAGCGGATCGCGTAAAGAGGGGCTCAGTGGCGTGTGGGTGCGCGATGAAAAAGTGTGTGCTGTGGGTTTGAAAGTTAGTAAATGGATTACCATGCATGGATTGGCGCTCAATGTGAACACTGATATGGATGCGTTCGACCGAATTATTCCCTGCGGCGTCAGTGAACATGGCGTCACTTCCCTTCACTTGCTCGTGAATGGCGGACAGCGAGTGAGCATGAACCAAGCTAGACAGCATTTGCTGCACTCTTTTGATCGCACATTCGGCCCCTACGAAATGCAACAAGCCGACGCAAGTACGGAATGAGAAACGGACCTAGTCGTCACTCACGCACACACATACACACAGTTTTTACCAAGCATAAAGAAAAAGCAAAGGGGGTGGCACACTAATCTTCAAACAATCCACCAGTTGGAATAACGCCTGTAGCAACCGCCCAAGCAAGAATGATAAGCGGGGTCAACAGAGTAAGCGCACCAATAATGAGCCAAACGTCAACGCGACCCTGATTCTGTTCAGCCCAAGCGTCTGCAAAGCCTTGTGACTTTTGAATGGCCGCTGCTCGGGTGACCTTTTTCTCCTTGGCACCTCGCCTTGGCCCGAGGCCCTCGCCGACTTGAGGGGCGCCCACCATGTCGCCTGCGCGGGCATCGGCGTATACGGATGGACCTGTTTCAGATTTGTTGCGTACTAACTTTCGTTTGGAGGGCGGACTGTTTGTGACGGGGAGTTTCTTTGGCGGTTGCGATTCGGGCGGCTGCTGGGTCATGCGTAGCGCGCTTGTTGAGGCTCGTCTTGTTTGTCGCGAATGGAATAATGGAGCAGTGATAAACGCCATGTTGACCGTCATGGTTTGGGCGTTTTGAAGGGCGCTGATGAAACGCTGGAGCACGATGGGAAGCAATATCTCGCCTTGTAAGGCAGGGTAGAAGACTCGCCGATGATGAACGACGGTTAGAACAGGGCATTGCAGCAGTGGCGGCGATGGTGCAGGTGGACATCGACGGCGGGCGATGCGCCAAGTGGCCATATCACATGCAAAAGCGGCGCGCAATCTGCCTTCGTCCAGATTTTTCAGGTGCCCCGCCATCCCCACCATCTCCTTTCCCCAACCGACATCTCCCAGCGCAATTCTCATCGCATCGATCGGCACACCCCCTTCTGCGCCAGTTAGCGCCGCCTTTACCAACAAACATATCCATCATGCAAGCCGCCGCCTTCCTCTCCGCCCCCCTCCCATTTCGCTCGACCCTCCGTCCCACCAAGACGCAAAATGCACGCCGTCCAACAATGTCCGCCACCCCGCCACAACACGCATCAAAGCCGCTGTTCTCGCTGCTCCGAACTCGCGCCAAAGCAGATATGCAACTGCTCACCAATCTGATGACCGCCACAAAAACGCTATCAATCACCGCAGCCGCACTCGCACTCATTTCAACGTCCAATCCAACGCTGGCAGACGTGCCGGTATCAAAGCCAGAAGCGCTGATCTTCGACGAACCGGCGCTGATTCAAAAGTCAAGTCAGACGCTTTTCACAAAGGCGATGGCCAGCATTCGCGACAAACAAGGATACACCGTGCGATTCGCAATGCTGAAAACCCTTCCGTACGGCGAGACGCCGGATGAATTCGCAACCGAACTGGCTCAACAATGGGCGCTTTCAGATACTGATGTACTCTTCGTGGCCAGTCCCAAGCTGGCACGCGCCGGCGTGTACGTCGGTGAAAAAGCCGCCTCGTTGCTTACCCCAGAGATTGCGGAGAGCGTTGCCAATGAGACTTTTGCTGTTGCTGCGGGCGAGGAACGGTATGGAACGGCTGTCCTTGATGTTAGTAACCGCTTGATTGCCGTGCTCAGCGGAGAGGCGGACCCTGGACCGCCGCAAGTAAAGCTTAATGAGGTTGTGCAGACGTATAAGACAAAGGAGGAAACTAAAACTGATCGCAAGAAATATATCACTGTTGTGGTCGTTGTGTTGATCATTAGTATTGTCGCTCCTTTGTTGCAGACATATTGGTACGTGCGCGACGACTAGAGCCGCTCTTTTGAACAGCTGCCCTTGTCTACAATACATGAAACAGTTCTTTATCTCTTTCTTTTCCGTGTCATGTACCTTTACAAGCTCTCCAGCCGTGCTTGGGGCCACAATGCCATTGGGCGTGTCTTGTTTGTTGCGGGAAGACTGGTGCATTATCTCAAGTGTTTGCTGGTCAAAGGGACGGATGGTCCGTCCATCAACAGGTACGTGATCCGTCACGGATCACGTACCTGTTGATGACGTTCGCAGGAAGCGTCAATACAAGGGAGCAATCGAGAAGGATGCATTTGTTTACGCCATGTACGACCTTGACGGGATACGGCATGCAGCCTACATGCAGTGCCTGTGTAGGGGTAGAAGGCGTTCCTCAGAGTGAACAGCGAGAAAGAATGCTTTGTGAAAGGGTTCTATAAGAGGCAAAGAACGCAGACACCATGATCATAACGGGTTCGCTTTCGAGAACGAAATAGAACAACACAATGGGGATGAAGAAGACATCACCTGGACATAGACGTGCATAAGTGTGGTGTGTTGCACAATTTCGGATGCATTTATCTTCGTTGACGACTTCTACCTTAGTCTCGCCCTGGACTGCCACTGTTTGGGCTCATCTCTCTAGTCTTATCGTGTCTTCTTGCCCTTTCCTGAAGTTGGGGAGCCGGACTGCGTGCCCGTCTTTGGGTTAAGCGACTCACGTGAGTCGGTGTTAATCTAACGATACGATGCTCCTGTTTTAGGCAGCATCCCATGTAGAACACAATTTGCTCAAAGTAGCTAGGTTACACCGTCACTCAACATATCATCTGCTAAACAAATTGTTTTCTGCCAGTCTTTGTAATGAAAGCGGGAAATCGGGCAACACATGTTACAACAGTACATTCATAAGTTCAAGCACCCCGTAACGATGCGCTACTAATATGTGCATCAGCATCGACCTCTGTGACCGAATAGAATCGGCAGATATAACAGCAAGCAGCGTCAATCGGAGGCCGGCACGGCGCCTACATCAGTGAGAGTGAGCAGTTCTACTGAGGACCAGACACACTGATCTATTTACCGCCTGGGTAAGATTGCTACAGATGTGTATGGGGGTTTTCAGCACCTGCTCGCGGTAGTCTCTTCACTGTTTATCTGTGCTCTTGATGAAAACCGTGACAAACGCCTTGGCAGAAACGCCATCCGTAATAACCAAAGCAGAATTGTCATACAGCCATTCAATCTTCCGCGCCCCAAACCGACGCTGCCACCGAATATGATCAGATATATTCATAGCAGCTGCACCACCCGCCTTCCACAAATATACACAATCCCCGCCACAAACGACAGCCAATTGAGACTCTTCATGTGCATCGCTTTCGCAATCTGGAAGTACCGTTCTGCTCCATTTGAAACTCTTAACGTCCTGCTCCAGTATGAGAAGTGCCGCAAGACACAAGTGAACAACGTCCCAGATGAAAACTACATTGGCAGCGTTATCCGTTCGAGTAGCAATGTACCTTCCCTGCGGTGAGAACTGTACCATGGATATTCCGCAATGCGTGCGACTGTTCTCGTTAAACGTTCTCACGCGCTTTGTAATTTCCACCTGTCGATCGTTGGGAAGAATCTCAAAGTAGCTTGAACGAAGCTCTTTTTTGACCGCCTTTGGTGGAGGCGCCTGCGTCTGTCGACGAGCACGTGGTATTCGCGAAGTATTGGATAATCGGGAAGAGTTTTCAGAGCCGGGTTGAATGGTTTTAGTGCGTTCACGGTATACAATTGGCGGGTGATTGTCACTGACATCCGGTGAGAGATGTCCGAATCCCTTGACGAGCGTCCAACGATGGATATTCACAAGTCGCAACACGCCGTCAAACGCGGCAATGGCCACGAGGGAGTGCGAGTTATTGAACGCCATCGAGCGAATTCCAAGAGGGCTTTCCAGATGTTTTGCAGCTGCGGGGCTATGTGGGTGGCCTGAATACAAGAGCTGGCCAGACAGAGAGAGAAGCGCTATCGAGTTGACTGAGTCGGTGGGTGATCCGCTTACGAGTATTGCAGCATTGTTTTGAAGCCAGGTTACAGAAGCTATATGAGCGATTCCGACGCTGTCGTGCAGTCGGATGCATCGTAGCACATGAGCGGTTTTACAAGCAATGATGCAAAGTACATCGTTCGCGGCCTTCCTACACGCAATGGCCACGAATCGACCGCAGGGTGAAAACGAATGGACGAGGGCCCTCCGCACGCTTGGGAACGGAAGTGTGGCAAGACACACGGCTCGAAACGGACAGAAGAAGTGTAGAGCGAGTGCGTGTTGATGAAGAAGCAGTAGAATTGGTTGCGGAGCGGGCGAAAATGAAAGCGAGGCTATTTGTAAGGGCGTGTCCAGAATGTCGCAAAGGACTGTTCCGGAGGATGCGGCAACGATTACGACGCAGTTTGCTGGGGAGGATGCGGCAGCGATCAACTCGCCGTGGAGATTGGAGTTGCCCCAGACTAGATGCGTTATAGACGCGGCGGTGGTTATGTTGTGCTGGAGGAGGCCGGTGTGCAGGTGGTGTATCTCCAGAACGTTGCCGTTGGCGCAGGCGAGGAGCGGGGATCGGGGGGACGGGATGGAAAGCCCCTTGGACACGGGGGTGGGCGCGGAGTACTCCATACCTCAGCGGGGACGGGGGTTGGGGGGGGGAAGGGGAAGAAGGTAAGAGTTGCATAGGCGGAGAGCTCTTGTTCAAAGTTTGAAATTCAAAATTACGTGAGGTGCAGAAGGCGCAGAAGGCGCAGATTGTACAGAGTCTACAGACGGAGTGACGGCGCTGACGTGTATAGCGCGCAGCGGGGGCCGCAGTGCGCACGGCGCGGCGCGCGCTTCCAGCGGCGCGGAGCACATGACGAGTAGGCGCATCGCCGCGCGTTGCGTCGACACTTTGCGTGCCACTGCGGCGCCATCCATCATGCGCCACGCCCGCGCTACAAAGCGCCACTTGCGCCCGTTGTGGACCGTTGTGCGTCCCTTATCAACTTGCGGCGTCGCCTTTCAACCCCCCCTTCCGCTTACTTCTCCGTCCTTCTCCGCCCGCGCCACCGCCTTTGCCCCCCCTTCTGTCGCCACGCCCGCTTCAAACCGCGCTGCAAATATGCCTCGTGCCACTTTGAGCTACAACTCGGCGTCGCCGCTGCTCAAGTCCGTGCCGGGCAGTTACCCGTATCGAGGCGAAATTCTCTGTAACAGGGCGTTGAATATGTCCAAGATAAAGGCTGTTGGTTTTGACATGGACTACACGCTGGCAATGTACAACAGTGAGCAGTTTGAAACGTTGTCTGCAACGCTTGCATTGGAGAAGTTGGTCAATGTGCTGCGCTATCCGAAGGAGTTGCTCTCCGTTCAATACGACCATTCGTACTTCATTCGCGGTCTGGTTGTCGACAAGGAGCGCGGCAACATTATCAAGCTGGACCGTCACAAGTACGTCAAACGCGCGCTTCACGGCTTTAAAGTGCTGTCCAAAGAGGAGCGTACCGACATATACGACCAGATAACCAAATCGGGGGGCGGTTTTGCAGAGCCAAGATTCGCCGTGCTGGACGCCATGTTCGCGCTGCCCGACGCGTTTTTGTTTGGCAGTGTGGTGCAGTACAAGGACGATCATCCGGGGGAGATTGCTCAGGACTACAAACAGATTTACCGCGATGTGAGAAGCAGCGTTGATATGTGTCATCGAGATGGCTCTATCAAGGACCTGGTTGCAAAGGAGCCCAAGCGGTTCATTTTGCGAGACCCGTCGTTAATTCCCATGTTGCGAAAGTTGAAGCGCTCGGGCAGAAAGGTTTTCTTGCTTACAAATTCGTTGTGGAATTATACTGACACCGTTATGTCGTACTTGTACGAGGAGGGAGAGAATGGGAGATGGATTGACTTGTTTGACGTTATTATTACTGGTTCTGCTAAACCGGCGTTCTTGCTGAACCCTAGACTTCCGCTGTTTCGATGCGACCCTGCGGACGGCACGTTGCGAAATACGGAGGGCGTGTATGGAGAAAGTGCGGAGGAGTATTTGTCGAGAGGCAAGTGTTTCCAAGGTGGCAATTACACGCACTTACATGACATGCTTTCTGTGTCGAATGGAACGCAGCTGCTGTACGTTGGCGATCATATTTACTCGGACGTACTGAGAACGAAACGCACGCTGGGCTGGCGGACGATGCTGATCGTACCCGAACTGGAACACGAAATAAACACGTTGTACGACGAGAAGACGCGCTCCCTGAGGGAGGAAATTGAGGAAATGAGAGATAAGCGCAATGACATAGACGAATGGGTGGACCGACTGGAAGGCGAATTAGTGAGCGATGAAAACGTAACGCCCGCAAGAAGCGCGCACGTGCGGCAGGAACTGAGCACGGCGCGCAAGGAACTGCAGAGTTCTCGCGAGCAGATTGGCACAAGGGTGGAGGAGTATCACGGCCGTTTTCATCGTATCTGGGGTCAGCTTTTCAAGACGGGCATGCAGAACTCGCGCTTCGCTGAGCAGGTGGAGAATTATGCGTGTCTTTATACTAGTCGCGTTACGAATATCGGTCTGGTTAGCCCGGAGATGTACTGGAGGGCTATGAATGACTTGATGCCGCATGATCGTCTATCGAAATCGCCCATGTATCGCGTGCTGTCGAGGCGCGCGGAGCCTGGCTGTTCGAAGTTTGTAGACGAATGAGCGCTTTAGTTGTAGATGGCTATGTAGAGCTAGTAGCAATGTAGCTACGCTTGGTGAAGGGGGATTCGGATTGCTACATAGTACAGTATGTATGTGCTGCAGAGCGTGCGAAAATATACGCAACCTTTCGGTAAAAGTTGGATTGCAGCAGAATGTGGTGTATATGTGCGCTGTCATAGGGGTCACTGCCATGGTTCACACCGGACTTGTGGGGTTGTGGTCTTGGTTATCACACAGAAGATGCAGCTAGGGGCCAGTTTTTCAATATTCACCCCCTATCTAGTGGCACAATCTCGTGCTCGCTGTTGTAGATATGTACTGAAGAATGTGGCACGTGGAAGTGCGGTGGCCAATGGCCGGAGCGCGCGAGAGCGTTTTCCGGTTTCGTTCTTTTGCACAAAATAACGGGTCCGTTGAGATCGCCGCCGGATGCGCCCGACACGCGCCTTTCGTCCGTCCTTCCTGCAGCGCTCTCAACAAAAGAAAAGTTCGAACTGCAGCCATTCCACAGCCCAACCCAAGTGGCAGAGTCTTGACGCCCCTCCCCCGCCGCAACCGCAGCCAGCTTCTCACGCCCGTCAACGCCAGCCCCGACATGGAGACCGACAAACTCAGCGTCCCCCCCCAAGCGCTCCCCAACACGCGCCTCACGCCCACGTACGGGCCGGCGCTCCCCCCGCCCAACCACGACGAACTGCGTCGACTAACGCTCAGTGCGGGCTGGACGTTGCAGATGTTGCAATCGCCGGTTCGCAGTGACAGGAAATGCCCCTTGTTACCGTCCTTTGTGCCGCGCGCAATGCCGCAAGGCCTCACCATTACGTCGGCGCAGCATATTGCAAAGGAGACCTCGCCGTTTCATTCGGCCGTGCAGTCGGTGCGACAGGGAAGTGCGCCCAAGTGCCCGTACCATCATGAGGAGTGAAACGTGCCACTTGCTTGCTTTCTGTTTTGCTCTCCCCGTTCGAGCTTTGCTTGCTGTTCTGCATCTGTTTGCATGTGTCTTGGCGCCCCGCTGCGTTCCTCTTCCATCACTCTCTTGCTTCCACGCATGTCACGCGCTGCATCTCTCGCTTTCTACGTCGTAGCGCGCCCGTGGAAGCGGTGTGAGCCAGAAAAGTGTACAGACCACTCGTGTCAATAATAAAAAAGAAAAGTTTGTTTTACTCTTGTATTACGCGTCCACTTCGCCACATCCGGCAATTACAACGTCCTTCTCCGGTTTGTCAAACGCGTCGGTAGGCGCTGCCTCAATCTTCTTCACAATGTCCATTCCGCCGACAACCTGCCCAAACACCACGTGCTTGCCGTCCAACCACGGGCATGGTACAGTCGTGATGAAGAATTGAGACCCGTTTGTATTCGGTCCCGCATTCGCCATGGACAGTAACCCAGGTACCGAATGAGGGATTACAAAAGCCTCATCCTCAAATTTGTCCCCGTAGATCGACTTGCCTCCCGTCCCATTCCCGGCGGTGAAGTCTCCACCCTGTTAGTCAATCGCCAAACAAATCAAAAAGTTAGAACTCGTCTCAACAGCAGTGCCCCGCAGCTTGCCGGGAAGCGCATTTCATCAGAGCCGTACCTGTAGCATGAACTCCTTAATCACGCGGTGAAACGTGCATCCCTTGTATCCGAATCCCTTTTCACCCGTGCATAAAGCGCGAAAGTTCTCAACTGTTTTCGGAACTTGGACTCCGAACAGGGCAAACTCAATGCGTCCGCAGCTCTCACCGCCCATTTCAATGTCGAAGAACACCTTGTTCGTCACGGCTGGAGCCTCCATTGTCGTCATTGCTCTTCGAGCGCCACGGTGCAGTCTGGCTGCCGATCGCACGGCTGGCCGCATCACCGCGCTTCCGTGAAAGGCGCATCTTGCCGCCGATGTGGTTGGCGATGCGATGAATCGCATCGCAGACGGGACGAATGCTGCCATTTTGTTTGATGCACGCCTTTGGATCCTGCGCACGCTCGTTGTGTATGTTCGGACAAACTTGTGGATGCGGTGATCGTCCTCCTGGTGGCGAGCAAGATCGTACACTTGGTGGCGCTTTGCGATCCGCGATTACTGCTTGATCTCCAGCGGAACAAGCTGACACATATTGTAAGGCGTCCGTACGTAAGCTACCATCAGCATTTTCACTCGCCCACGTTCGTGGCTCGGAATTCGATCAGTTTTTTGACGGGCTTGCCTTCATTGAATCGTCAGCGATGTCGCCGTTCGTACCCTTGTATGCACGTCCCGCGTAGATATCTCTTTGCTTGCATCGTTTGGAATGAACGTGAACCTCCACGCATCCCCTAACCCGTCTTCACATCGCGTGTCTTTGTCTGTTTCATAACGAGCAAGAGCTTCTTGAATTTGAGTGATCGGCGCTTTTGATTTACGCAACATGTCACTGTTTTATAAACCCCGCAGATCAGAACCATAGACTCTCAACTGCACCAGCCGATAAGCAAAGTATGGCTTGTTCGCGTTTCGAGTACGTAAAGCTTTTTGAGAGCCATGATCGTCTTCTCCCAGGCTGCTGGGCTGTCATTCGTCTCGACGGTCGTTGCTTCACCAGCTTTGCGAAGAAACACTCCTTTCGCAAACCAAATGACGAAAGAGCTCTCAACCTATCCAACGCAGCTGCAAAACAAGTTTTGAAAACGTTCGATAACCATCTTGTCCTCGCGTATGGTCAGAGCGATGAGTATAGTTTCGTGCTCAAAAGAGAATCCAACTTATTTTCACGAAGAGAAAGCAAGATTCTCTCAACTGTGGTGTCAATGTTTACATCTGTCTATGTATTGATGTGGAGCAAGTTCATGGACGTTGAATTGCAAGAACCGCCTACATTTGACGGTCGAATTGTGTTGTATCCCCTCACTTGTCATTTGAGGGACTACTTGTCATGGCGACAAGCTGATACCCATGTCAACAATCTTTTCAACACCGCGTTTTGGGCTCTTGTTGATCAAGATGGCAAATCTCTTAAAGAAGCTGAAAAGCTTTTGAAGGGAACCAACTCAAAGGAAAAGAATGAGCTACTCTTCTCTCAATTTGGGATCAACTACAATAATGAACCTCAAATGTTCCGCAAAGGATCGCTAATCATTAGGAGACCGGGTAACGAAGGATATGAATTTCCAAAGAGACGTCGAGTGGACCAGCCGTCGAACGAAGACCACAAAGGCACAACATACCTGGTTGACATGCAGAAAGACTTGGCACCTTCAGATGATGATTATCATGTGCTTCATACGGACATCATTAAGGATGACTTCTGGAAACAGCACCACTATCTCCTATGGCCTCCTGATGATTCTCCTCCGAGAATACGTAAGACATGAAACTTTACAAATGCAATCATGATGATTTATGGACTGTACCCGCGTGAGTCAGCTGGATGCAGATGCGGTGCATCTCCTTCTCTATTGTCGACTTATTTCTTGTACTACACAAAGATGGTAAAGGTCCCATGCGTGACTCACGTTATGACTCGGACTGGTTTATGCGAAAGTTAGCAGTCTCTGCCAGTAAAAATCGTGTGCGTGTACGGTAGAGTGCGTCGCATGGCGAAAAGGTTTATTCCATGCTCTCTACACACCGCCTATGCAAGGCTCCTCACCAAGCTGGCCACTCTACACTTTCTGGAGCATTTGGAGTTGTTATAGTTAGTTACACGATGATTCCGCCTGAGGGGAGCATGGAAGCGAGCTTGTCAGATCCGTTATCAAGCATTGCGGAAGTCATTCCTGCGAGACGGAAGACAGCACGAAGGGGCAGCAGGAGAGAGTGAGCAGTCTTGATTTCGACAGCTGTGGTGTACGTGGAGGCCCTCACGCCGTTGACAACAATGTTGCCGTTAACGGTTTGAGGATTGTACAGACCACGGGAAACAACACGGGCGACAGCGGAAACCGAAACAACACCGGCATCAGTTTCAATGGAGTCTCCAACATGCACAGATTCAGCGGCAGCAAGGTCACCGTTAACATAGAGATAGTGTCCCTTTGTCAACTCAAGTGAGTGTCCAGAAGAGGCCGTGAGGCGCACAAACGAGTAGGAAATGCCGGCCATTTTGTGAGTGAACATGAACACCGGGGAGAATTCTCCAGATGCAACCTTAACGCGGTCACCGAGTTCAATGCTGTCCATAGTTTTGAATGAACCGTCTTCAAGTTCAACCGTCGCATGGGCCGGGAAGCAAGCAGATCCATCGTCTTCGCCTTCTTCCTCCTCGTCGTCGCTACCTTCCGGAGATATCTGAGCTTCTTCCTCTAGACCCGATACCGCGTCGACAGCCGTCTCGCCGTCATCCACGGTGGATGAACCGGCAGCCACAGCTCCGGCAGCCACAGCTCCGGTAGCCGCAGCACCAGTAGCAGCAGCACCGGTAGCATCGGCTCCACCGTCAGCGCTTCCATCGGAGTCAGTTCCCTGGATGGCCTCTTCGGTTCCAGAGGGGATTTCCGCTTCCATAGTCGGGTAGGGCTCAGAATGTTCCGGAACTGGAGTAGTGACAACTTGAGGAATGGGAGTTGGAGTAGCGGCAACGCCAATGACTCGCTCTTCATGCTTGGCGAAATAAGTGCACGGAGTTGGGGAGCTGGTGTCGAAAACTACGATATACTTTGCTCCTGGGAACAATGTAATCAGACCAGGGATTCTAATATTCTTCTCCTCATCAACGAAGATGGCAACAGACTTAGCTGGAGTTGCGGCGGGTCCGCACGTGCGGCCATCCTTCTCGTAGCCAAGCATGAAGGTAGCACCCTGGTTTTTGAGTGCCTCAACAACGGCGTTGATGGGCTTCATGTCGAGAACATGCCCATAACCGCTGCCAAGAATTTTATCCTTTGTAACGACTCTAAGCGAGCCGTCGCCGGTACAGAGGGTGCCGTCTTCGAGAATTTGGTCATGTGGAATAGAGTACACGCCAGGGGCTTCAGAAGTGTAGTCTTTGAATTGGACCGTCTGTGCGCATATACCTTGCTTGACAAACTGTGAGTATTTGCCCTTGAGGTCGGAAGGAAGGAATTGACGAGTCTTGCGACCAGTCACAGCGGCAAGCGCAGTCGCGAGAAGCGCGGAGAAGCAAATGATGAGTTTCATGGCAACCATGTTTGAAGGATGAAGTCACTGTGGGAAAGGAGGGCTTTGCCGGCAGCCGGGCACGTGAGATAGTCAGTGAACACTGACGATCTTATAAGCACAAGGTACCTGAATTGTGGCAGCCCATGCTGGAATGGCGTTCTACGACAACTGCACCTGAGGTCCCGGACTACGTCCTTTTCGTATGGGCTAGTCAGGACAGGAATCGATAGTAATTGCGTCACATGAGCATCGCACAGCACACAATGACGCCTTGTGGGATAGTGGAATTGACGTAACCTGATTCCTCGAGGCCAGTACTTGCTGCGCAGACACCATTTGAATTCGTCCCAGTGTTAGGGGTGGAACATTGGGCCCTGTGGATTGGTGTAAACGAGAACTCGGTTTTGCTTTTCTCAAATGGACATCCCGCTCTTAAACGGTTGCAGGGCTTTGTGTATCGATCGCTGTGGCCCAAACTTGACGGTCAGCAATATGCCGACTGACATTGCAACCAAGTTTGCTGCAAGACCGCGTTTTCTAAATCCCTGCTCTATGCAGCACAGATTGTGCCCAACAGAATTGGTCAATAATCTGGGTGTAGTATCCATGCGAGCTGGGACGCCAGAATTCTTGCTATGTTATGTAGAGCACGTTGAAGAATGCTTGACTTTGTCCAAATAATCGTCGTTCGGACTGAAGGCGATGAGTGCGCCGAAGATGTCAGCGAACAGTCTTTGTCGTATTCAGCACGAACAGGACGCCCTACGGGGGGATATCGGTAGATGCTTCTTGGCTCAGCCAATCTGTTCTTGTAAAGCTTAGAAAGATCAACTTCTAGAGAGTACCAAGGGTAGAAAATGCTCATCAATTAGACTACGGTCTGATTCAACGCAAAGCACAGCCCTCTGGAACAAGCAAATCAATTCGCACACTTCTGACGACATAATATTGTCTTCTCTCTCTCTTTTAATGAAAACGCATACGTTGATTCCTAGTACGCGTGGGTTTGCTAAAGACCCAACAACTTATAACTCCTCTATTCTGCAGCCCCTAACTACTAAGACATATCTTCTAACTTTGGAGCTGAATAGTTCTGTACATCAAGTCTTCTAAACAAGCGTTTCATATTTACTGATTCATGTGCCCAAGATCTCGAACGGATACATTGACAAATACATTTCTGTAGGCGTGTCGGACTCTATGGACAAACGATATAAATGAAAACAAAACAATGAGAAAGGGTTCCTCTCCTTACAAGTGTGAGAAAGAGGAGAACGCTTAAGTACCATTCCTACATAAGCAATAATTGACAAACATAGATCAACTAAAGCTCATGAACGGTTGTTCAAAAATCACAAACAGATAATCCGGTGCATGTAATACTATAGCAAGATACTCTCTTGCAATTGCGACAACATATACAGACGATTTTGCTGTTGCAGCGAACGACAAGGAAAGTTCGGATAGAGTGCTCCTGCGTTGAGGGCCTTTAGATGCCACTAGTTCAATTCAGCAGCCAAAGCCTTAAGTAGATCTAACAACTCTCGTCGATCGCAAGCCATCGCCTTTCGCTCTTCTGCTTCTGCGCGGAATTGCTCGGCTTCGATTTGATACCTCTTCTCTTCCAACTCAAAACGCTTCTTCTCCAACGATACTCTGCACGGATTTTCCCTTCTTTTGTTGTAGTATTAAATGTTGAGTGCAACTGCCATCGACAGATGATTTTTTTTCATCGTTTTATCTTAAACCATCATTCATTCGGCGAACCTTTGAACTCCAGGCATTCATGCATGAGGCTGATCGTTTTGCCTTTCGCGGCACAGGCGTTGTTCGAAGCTTGCCGAACGATTCATGAGGCTCACCGCCTGGCTCAAAACTGCATTCAACTGCTTCGTTCGTCTCTTCGACGACGAAGAGACGAGCGCTGCAGTTTCTTCAATCATAAGACCCAAGCGCCTTATCGTGCATTTGCGTATTTCCTTTTGGACTTGTGATCGCACGTTAAGCCTAGGATTGGCTGATTTATGGTCTCGAAGAATAGATTCGAACTTTTCTCGCACTAAGTCGGCGTCGGGAGGTGTTCTTTACTCTCTAAAAGCGTCTGCTTACAAAAAGGCTGCACGTTCAAATCGAGTTTTCGTTTCCAGAGCGAGGGACGAACGGTATGCGTTAGATCTAAGTACTGAGTCGACCAACAACAGGTCAAGTACATTTTCGGCTCCCCCTCGAAAACTTCCTTATCAGATTTACAGGCTTCTGGGGTAAGCGAAGCATTTTCTGCCATTTTGTGCAGTACTACGAACTTCGTAGGGGTTTCCAAAGGGTGAGGCTTATGACTCCAAGCCTCAAAGAAGTGAAGAGGGGTGCGGGTAATTCTTGGACAAAGTTGTCACAGGGTTACGCAGGCTGAAAAGCCCAACTTGTCTTCGAGAGAAGCACACGAAGGGTAGGTGGTGGCCGTAGGAGGTGATCTCCAACAGGGGTATCAGAGGGCTACCCTTGGTGCCAAGGGTAGCTAGCAGTCGAACCCAATCTCTGTTATCCTTTAACCCCTTATAACTCTTTACAGGGTACAGTATCCTTCACTCGTGCACGATATCGTTCATGGAGAACTTCATCATGCAAAGACGATATCTGAAGCATTTGTGTTACCAAAGGTATCAGGGTTAAGGGTTAGCGATCGCTACCGCTAGCCTTCCTTTTACCCTTGCAGCGCCTTCCAATAAGATAGTTGACTTGGCGGTCGATTTCTGGTACGAGAAGTCCTTTGGCATTGGTGCACCCTACACTAGACTTGCGTCAGGGTTGATGCTCGCTAACTCTTTTTTGCAGGCTACATGGTCTAGGGTCTAGTAGAGCTTCCGGAAGCATGCACCTCACGGGGAGACTTGACAGACATATCGCTTATTTCCATCTCTTTGTATATGCGAATACTAATATTCAAGTCAAAGAGATGAGTGAAACGTGATAGGCATACATCCCGTAAGGCGAGCTTGGGAAGCATCACGTGTGCAACATTCACATCTTGCGACCCTCAACAAGCACAATGTGATATCCAGCACTGCTCTTGAACGGAGCGGTGACCTCGCCCGGGGAAGTATTAAACGCTTTTTCTTCGAAAGCACCCACCATCTTTCCGCGGGGGAACCAACCCAAGTTGCCACCTGAGTTAGCGGACGAACATTCACTGTACTTCTTTGCCAGTTCGCCGAACTTTCCAGGCGGAATCTTTCCCGGATACTGTTCCTTCAGTTCCTCGTAGGCCTCGTTAATCTTTCCGTACTTCTCACAGAGAATGTGACGGGCCTTCACAAAGTTACATGTCTTCATGTCATCCTTTCCACCCTTGCCGCCTTTACCACCGCCCTTTCCGCCCTTTCCGCCCTTGCCACCACCGCTCGGGCCTGCTGCGCCCTTCCCTCCTGAGCTAGAACTAGCACCCTTTCCACCTTTTTTCCCCATGTTGCACGCTGAAAGGACTTAAAACTGTGTGGTTAGTGCGAATGGCACAATGCAGGAGAGCAGCCAGGAGAACGAAGTTTCCCCACGTTGAGCGAACTCACACAACAAGACCCGGCTTCGGCGCCTCATGAAAGACACTTTCAAGGTGCACGGAAAAAAACATCAGCGTGAAAGGCTATGGAAGGCATACCGTAAGTTTCACAATGGGCGTCAGTTACATAACGTACAGATGCCCACGAATCGGTGCTCCACGCTGAGTGGCGCATGGCGCATTGATGCATCACAATTGGATGGCACCTTTCTCATAGTCCCAACCTCCTTAACTCCGTGGTCCCGAACACGTCTCCATCAGGGAGAGTCGTCTCTCCATCCTAACCGTCCCCGTCCATCGACGCGCATGCCCTTAAGTGCTACGTGAAGAAGAGAGAAAAGAAAACCAATCAAGTTATCTTCGTCAGCCATTCCCGTTCGAGTCCAACTGCGCGTCCGCCCCGATCAATATGTTACGCGCCTTCACAGCTCGTCTGCCAACCTTCGCCCGTCCGTCCTTATCACACCATGCGCGCCCTCTCGTCACGCGTGGCGGTAAAGCGATAAGTTCTACAGACCTGGGCAAAGCGGACCCGTACTTTATCGACTCAGCGGTGAACACAGTTGCGGGAGAAGTAACCATCGATCAGCTCGAGCCACATGAACTCGCTCGCATGCGCGCGGATCGCGAGAAACAGCTTGATATCCGAAACTTCACGCTCAATTTTGGGCCGCAGCATCCGGTACGCTAGCCTGAACGTTATATACCTGCCCTTCTATAACCCGTGGAAGTGCTGACACGTTATATCTACGCGTGCGCTTCATTGCTTCTTTTGTCCTGCGATTGTAACACTGCGTACATGTATATACGCAAAGGGTAAGCGACAACTCAATGTATCCGAAAGATATACCAATTCTTCCGCCCTCTACACGACAAACAACTAACAAAGCATATCCTGCATCATATCTCAGCTGCTCACGGAGTGCTACGCCTTGTACTTGAGTTAGACGGTGAAGTCGCCATCAAGCTTGATCCGCATATTGGCCTTCTCCATCGCGGCACGGAGAAACTCATCGAATATAAGACTTACTTGCAGGCGTTGCCCTACTTTGATCGTTTGGACTACGTGTCTATGATGGCTCAAGAACAGTGTTACTCCTTGGCGGTCGAGAAGCTCCTCAAAGTTGAAGTCCCCATGCGTGCAAAATACATTCGTACCATGTTTGCCGAAATCACTCGTATCCTGAACCACTTGCTGGCCATTGGCTGTCATGTAAGTACTTCTTTATCACAAACAAGGAACCTGTTCTCAAAACTGACAGTTGACTCTGTTTTGCAATCACCTCTTCGTCACTGCATAGGGTATGGATGTGGGAGCCTTGACACCTTTCCTCTGGGCTTTTGAGGAACGTGAGAAGCTCATGGAGTTTTACGAACGCGTATCGGGAGCCCGTCTGCACTCAGCTTACGTCAGACCTGGTGGTGTAGCTCAGGACATTCCCCTGGGCCTCATGGATGATATCTACGCCTTTTGCAAGTCCTTTGTTTCCAGAATCGATGAAATTGAAGAAATGCTCACTGGAAATCGTATCTGGAAGCAGAGACTTGTTGACATTGGTGTGGTCACTGCAAAGGAAGCTCTAGACTGGGGATTCTCCGGACCTATGCTGAGAGGTTCAGGCGTGTCTTGGGATCTGCGCAAGTCGCAACCGTACGATGCGTACGAATTTGTTGACTTCAAGATTCCGGTTGGTATCAACGGAGATTGCTATGACCGATACCTTATTCGCGTGGAAGAAATGCGGCAATCGCTTGATATCATTGTGCAGTGTCTCAACCAAATGCCTGAAGGTGAGATCAAGGTTGACGATAGAAAGATCTCTCCTCCGTCACGAGAGAATATGAAGCAGTCTATGGAGGCCCTCATCCACCATTTCAAACTGTATTCCGAAGGATTTTCGGTTCCGGCAGGTGATACTTATACTGCAGTGGAGGCCCCGAAGGGCGAGTTTGGAGTGTATCTGGTTTCGAATGGCACAAATCGCCCGTACAGATGCGGAATAAGAGCGCCAGGGTTTGCTCACTTATCGGCCTTGAACATGATGGGCAAGGGACATATGGTAGCGGATGCGGTGACCATTATCGGAACACAAGATATTGTATTGTACGTACCCTCACTTTCCATGACCACCTGTGGACGTTGCTGCACGAAACGGAAATTGCTGACGAAGTTTTCTGCTATGTACCCTGTGCTTCGGTTTACACAACACGTATTTCTTTTGGAACACACAGCGTAAGTTTTCTCAGTCTACAGCGCTTCGAGTGCTGCTCACTTGTGTATTAGAATTCTAACCTTGACCTTTTGTTCCGTTGTACAACTTCGTGCGTTCGTGAACCTCTTTTATCATATAACAGGGTGTAAGTATAATCTATTCTATTAAGAGTCCTCGCAATGAATGTCACCAAGCCTATTCTGACCTTTCTTGTTTTCACACACATCACAGGAAGTTGATCGTTAATTGTGCAACTAAAAGAGGGCGAGGTTTCCGGCCGACTCCGTTTGGTCAGCATCCAGCCCTATTTCTTTCTAAATGTAGCCCCCAAAGACTTGGATTTCAAGGAATGCAGAGGAGAACTCACTGGAATAGAAGCGGGTGCATTCTAATCCATCCAATTTATATCCTCGATAAAGTACATGAGAGATTTTGTGGAGCGATGTTCGCAATCCTGTCCACTCCAGTATAGAATTTTCGCTGTACTCAGCAGCAGTCTTTACCGCACGTGATCTGGATGTCTCTTCCGTCCGTGACAGGCAAATGTATCACAGAAAGCAACGACAAAGCGCAACTCGCCTCTCCGCGATATGCCCCGTCTTTGCAACGGAGAAATCCGAGCGAAGCGAAATCGGTTGACACCTAAAACTGACGCCAGCCGTCTGGAAAACGACGTTAACAAGAAGACAGTGGCGGCAAAAGTTATTGGACTTGCGGCGAAGAGAGAACTTCTTTGAAGGTGGTTCTAATCCGCCATCGGAATGGGATGCCCGCACCCAAAACACACAGTATAACTCAAAGCGATATACTACGGCGGCTAAGTAACAAAAGACATCATGTGCATGTTGTTTGCTGGGCACGACTTAACAAAAACGGATTGGAGAATAGGATGGGTGTCTAAAGGAGACGTATGTTCCTGTACACCACGGTGGAGCATAGAGTACAGAGACAAACAGCTTGTTCATGACGAGATGAGCACCATTTCATGCTTGAGATCGTCAACGTTGGTGTTCTAGGATGTCACTGCATCCTCGACATTCCTCAATCAAAGCTCCATCCCATAGGATTACTTTCATGTATGGAAAAGGATACATCCCCTTCTTGAAGGTCAACGGTGGAACCACCGAAGACGTGAAGAGATTTTATCTCAGCCAGACTTGTGCCACTTTTCGCTACTTACGAATTTAGCATATCCTTTAGAGCCCTTTGGTTGGCTGAAGGGCACCTTCCTCAGATATTTGTTCATTTTTGAGTGGAATACCTGCTCGATGCGACGTGATTTTGAGCCTGTTCGATCTCAACAGTCTTTCGTTGCATCCTCGCCCTCTCTCTAGCAGATTCGTACCTTCGGTACCTTTGCCAACTCTCCCAAGGGTAGAAGGCTACTCCTTTCGCCTCTCCCACGACCTTTCTCCTGGTGTGTTTTCATTTTCGGCCCTAACCGTCGGTTCCGAACTTGCAAGAGCCATCCTTTCCTTGAGAGCTGAGTAAAAGGAGTCGAACGCAGTCCACGGGAGTAGTCGAAGCCACCAACAATATGGACCCGAAGAAGTTCCTGCCGTCAGATGCGAACGATTCCGTGCATATCACTACCAACAGTGGAGCTCCAGTAGATGACTCTCTTAACTCTCTCACACTTGGTGAGCGCGGACCTGTCTTGCTCTCTGATTTCCACCTCGTAGAAAAGCTTGCCAATTTCGACCGTGAAGTTGTTCCAGAACGTCGAGTCCACGCACGTGGTGTCGCAGCCAAAGGCGTCTTCGTATGCACGCGAGATATCACAAAGCTTACCAAGGCCGATCCGTTTTCTCATGTCGGAAAGCGCACGCCTGTAGCAGTGCGGTTCTCGACAGTCGTTCATTCGCGAGGTTCCCCAGAAACGCTGCGTGACCCACGAGGATTTGCCACAAAATTCTACACCGGAGAGGGGAACTGGGACCTTGTAGGTAACCTTGAGCCCGTGTTCTTTATTCGAGATGCTATACAGTTCCCAGAAATGGTGCATGCGTTTAAACCGAGCCCAAAAACCGAAAAGCAGGAGTGGCATCGAATACTGGACTTCCTTTCATTTCATCCAGAGTGCATGCACATGATGACTTGGTTGCTTGATGATGTTGGTATTCCAAAGAATTATACCACCATGAATGGGGCTGGAGTTCATACATTTGTCCTGATCAACAGGGAAGGCCGAGAAACGTATGTCAAGTTCCACTGGGTTACTGAACAAGGTGAACACAACTTGCTCGATGACGAAGCGAAGCGTGTTGGAGGAGAGGACTTCAGTCATGCCACCACCCACCTTATTGATACCATTGAAGCTGGGAACTTCCCAGCTTGGCAACTTAAGATCCAACTAATGGACCCAGCCACCGAACTTGACCAACCGTGGGGTGACCCACTGGATCCTACCAAGACGTGGCCAGAGAAGGACTTCCCCATGATCCCGGTGGGTCGAATGGTATTGAATGAGAACATGGACAATCACTTCTTGGAAAGTGAGAGCATTGCGTTTTCTCCAGGCAACGTCATACCTGGAGTCACATTCAGTCAAGACAAGTTGCTTCAGGGAAGAATATTCAGCTACGCAGATACGCAGCGGTATCGTCTTGGAGCCAACTATCTACAGATACCAATCAACGCGCCGAGATGTCCTTTCATGAATCGGCAATTCGACGGGTCTGGCGCCACGATGACCAGAAAGAGCGATGTCAACTACTTTCCTAGCATCAGAAGCCGGGCAGATACGGTTGGTACAGAGCAGGTGCCAAATGTAAGAGGCACGGTCAGCGGAACTCAGGTAAGGAGACCGCTGTCAAAACAAAACAATTTCGGACAGGCCGGTGAGCGATGGAGGAGTTTCGATGAGGCAAGGCGTCAGAGGTTAGTTGTTCGAGCTGCGGAAGCACTTAATGCCCCAAAGGTTTCTAAGAAACTGAAGGGCATATGGATCGGCTATTGGACCGAGTGCGATCGAGAGTTGGGTTCCCGTATTGCGGCGCTGGTAAAAATGAGCAATATGTGAACAAGGAAATGGCTGTGAAAGGTGGGCTCCGCTCGTCAATCGATGTCGCAGCATGCTTGCAAGCAAAAAGAAAGTGATGTATTCGATATGGTTTTTAACTCGGTGTACGAATTCTGCTCTTATGAGAACACGAATTGTAGAACAAGAAATGTGTACCTTTGTAGTGTGTATGGAGTGCCGCAGAACAAACCATTGAGTGATTAGTTCCGTTGATCCCATTTGCACAATGTGCTTGGGAGGTTCAGCGTTCCAGTAGATATTGCCGCCAAGCGAACCACAGGAATCTCATAGCAGGAGAGAATGTGGATTAGAGACGGCAGAGAAACCCGACGATTGCAGAACAGGGGCGATGTACAACACTATGCGCTTCGCTGCCCCGAAAAGGAAGGGAGTGTGGGAGGCTAGTAGAGCTTGCGTGTTCTGCAACACGAAGAGAAAAAGTAAACGATTAATGTGCATCAGTGGTCAAGGAAGTGGCTGCAGCTTTGTTTTGAAGAGAGACGTTCCTCGAGTATGACGTTCCTTCGAGATGGCTCATGTAGGCATCACGGGGCCATACTAAAGAAGACGAACCCAGGTATTTGTTAGCACGCAGACGCGTTCATAATCCGTGACTGTTCGGTGTACCCTTGTGTAGGTATAGCAGGAGTTGTGTGCAATGCGCGGTGGTTCCTGAATTGCACACGAATCGTTGTTGTATGCTAGATATCATTTCAGAAGTAGGTCATAACACATGTACGATAATCATGCGTTCCATACAACATTCGTATACTTTGAGAAGTTTTTGTCAACTCCGACTCACGCCTTTCGATTCTTCACAAAGAAGCGAGTAAGACGGTCGAGAAACGCTGTTATGGCCGCCATTGTGTTGCCGAGAGTTTTGCAGGCTCCCCTGAACTTGTAGACTTGGCCCGTAAGTCAGAAGAGTGGAAGAGCTTTCGCAGACAGCCGTGGCGGATCAGTGTAGAGAAGCGCCTCAGGCGCCTGTCAACATTGACGGCAGCACGTTTTGAGCAAGCATTCTACCGCTGGTGCTCCAGTGCTGCTGAGTTCATTCTCCTATCAACACGCCTCGCAAGAGGCGACGCGCAGGGAGAAGCTGTCAGCTCTCCCTACAGACCGTATTGGGCGACAGTCTAGCTTTGTGATCGCGTGAGCCAGCATGATCACCGGGCTGCTTTTCCACGAATGCGCCGTAAGAAGAGCGGACAATTGTATCGTAGCGCACATGACCGCTGTGGTGAAAAGTGCCGTGGACCGCAGAGGCTTTTGCAGATTTGATAGCGCGGACATAGACAAGGTAGACGCCGACGTTGACGGATGCCAGGGCTAACAGTCGTAGCGCGACGTGCGCTCTTCGACTGACGTGTGGCATGGCGGTGAGAAAGGCGTGCGGGCAGGGTGCTTGTGTGGTTCCGGCGACGCAGTGGCTGAAGTTGATGTTGGCGAGGATGCGGACGGCGGCTGTGAAAGAGCTGGAGGCGACACAAAAATGGGCAAATGAGCAAAACAGAAGGATGTTGAGATGTGAGTGCTGACAGCAAGTGATTTGAATTGGTGATAGCGCGTTCAAGGCTCAGCGCTCGTGTGTCACTCCGGAAGGGTGGGGGCGACGATGTGAGAGGGTGTGATGTGTTGCGGCGCAGCCGTTGCAACGATGGGCGCATCTGCGGTGATGCGTCGAGAGCGAACGACGACCATGAAGCGCGGGCAGGCGGAAGAAAACGGACAGCGCAGGACGAAGCGGGATGGCTGACGCGCTGGACGTGATGATGTACGAGAATGTTGCCGCTGCGCGCCTCCTTTCCGTGCGCACGTAACGGCGCTGCGGGAATGTGAACATGCGATGGACACTTGTCCATTGGGGCTTTCCAAAAACCGACACAATGACACTTGAGAGACTTGGAGACGTGCCAAATGTTGGCCACCTACGTCCGTCAGAAAAGATCAATACGCGAATCTCCCTAGCGTACATATGGCTATACCTTAATCGAAGTTGGACGGCCATTTGTGGGCTAGGGAGACCGTGGAGTTTCGTTCAAGATTTCTCTCTCCGTCAACATGCTCAGAAGCATACGCAGTATTCTTTTCTTTTCCGACTCTGTTACAGCTAACAACTTACCATTATAATGTTCACAAATTACGAGAAATAATGGGCGAAGTGGAAGAAATCTGCGATACCCGAAAATATTCTCGAAAAGGAAGCCTCAACTGTAGCAATGATGATTTTGAGTATCTTTTGGACTTAATGGCACACGTAGAACCCCTGGAAAGGAATCAATGGACAGTTCTAGCCAAGAGGTGAGACCAACAAAAGGCTTTCAAGAAAATTGGACAGTCTGAAAGACAATTTTGATAAACTTGCATATACCAAGATGAAAACACAAGACCCAACCATAAAGCCAGAATTGCGTCGTGCGAAGCAGATATATCAGGGTATTCACGCCAAAGCGTGGGCAACTGTTCTTGGTAGACGTTCAATCGTTAATTTGGCAGATTTGGGATAACAGGTGAACGAATATCAGTAGAAGCCCTGTATCTTCGCAACTACTAACGCTTGTCACGTTCTGGCCCGTCAGCAGCAGGGAAACACAATCACCTTTCAGCCACTAGCTTTGGAGCCGTCAACTAGCTTTACAACTCGCAAAACAAATGTAACAAAGAAGTCCACCCAGAAGCCCCACAACGAGGTTCTCATAATTAGAAAAAGAAATATGCGCACGCTTGGGCATCAGACCGTTCAGCAACCAAGCATCGTCTCGTTATCACTATCCGGTGCAACCTGCCCCGGCACCGGCTCCTACGCAGCTGCAAGTTCTTCCGCACCATGCGCGCGTGCTAGTTCGCGTCACCTGCTTTGGTGCGCAGCAAGAAATTTTGACAAACGCTCCTTTCTACTGGACTGCATAGGACCAAGCTCCACAAGACGTCGCATATCGCTTTTCGGCTCTTTGTATGCGACCAAACGCTCCTTCGCCTTCTTCTTGCGCTGCTTTTCTTTCTTCTCTAAGATGCGTTTATGCAGTGCATCAATAACAGCGGCTGAAGTGATATGGGCGCCACTGGTTGTGTCAATGCGCACATGACCAGATTCTTCAACAAGTGGGTCACGCAAAAGAGTACGATTATTACGCTCATAACTCTCCAGAAGTTGCTCCACAGTCACTTTACTGACATCATCACCACCTCTTTTCAACAAATATCTTTCTAACGGAGCAAAGTTCGGTTTCATCAAGTGCGTGTCCCATATTCCTGTTTTGTGAAACCCGGATCGAATGTTGGATGCTGTATGAGAGTTGGAATACGCATTATTGATGCATTGCGCGACATCAAACGCATTCAATTTCTTCTTCTGACGTGCGGCAATGTGAAGTTCGCGTTGAAGGTGTGACTTGTATGAGCTAAAAACAGACACATCGAGTGCCTGCGTAATATGCGAGGTGTGAGCGGGCACTGCGATGACGACCACATTGTTGTCTCTGAACAATTTCAAAGTATGATATTGTATATGGGAACCGTATTCGCCCAAAAGAAGGAGCAACTTTTGATTACATGCGCGAAGCTCTTTCGTTTCATTTACAAACCCTTTTGCCCATTGGTATACATCCGTGTCGACACCAGCAGGTGTACGTTGAAATAAGTAACATTGCGGTAAGACCGCATGCAACGATTGCACTGTTCCGCGCACTTGCCGATAATGCGCCAACTTCCCGGGGAATACAACCACTGGCTTATATGCTTGTCCATTTCCACTGACGACGGAAATTATCGTAACGCCATCCAGATTCCCTTGGGTGGTGAGTGCCATTTGAAGAAGACGAGACCCAGCTAATCCAATTCCTTTTCGAAGGCTTCGGCCCTTCATTTTCGTGAATGAAGCTCCCGACTGGTCGGTGTTAAAGATATGCTTCGGATCATTGATGTTGAAGCGTTTCAGTGCTGCGGAGACTCGTGAGATGTGCTCTGTAAGATTCTTTGGCGTCTCAGCTTTGGCTCGTTTGTCTTCAATTATATGGACTGGACGCACTTCCAAATTATTGCGGCGACAAAAGTGCTTAATCCATTGGTTTGATGGGCGGTTGTTAAAGAATCCAATTTGTGATTGTCTTTGGGATGGGAGCAAGCCGACAAGTTCTTGAACCAGATCTAGGACTCCTTGCCTAGAGAGCGGAGTATTTTTACTGGCGTAGTACTGGATTGCCTCTGAGATAGTTTGTTCCTCGTCGTTGGTGAGAGAGGGTGGTCTCCCGCGTGGTCTTATGTCTATGTTGATGTCAAGAGAGTGCTGTGGTTGGTACTCGGGATAATTTGCTGCCCATTTGTTGTAGTAGCGTCGTATGGTCGTGACGATGATACTATGTTTGCTTGCAATGGCAGGCCAAGACTTGATATGGTAAAAGCGGTCGAAAACAGCGCTTTGTAAGATGGCATATTCGAAGGCCATGTTGCGCTTGTTCGTCGATGACGGCTGTATTTTGTGAGATCAGCGTTGTAGCTCGTTGGTTCTTATACACCATTGCAAAGCAGAAAGCGCGCGCTTTTCAAACTACCTATTGTGTATGCCGACCTAGGTTCTACTAGACTGTTAAAGGAGATTGGTTGTATTGTGTTCTTGACTTTTTTGCTGGGAGACACTGCAATCAAGGACAGAGGCGCCAGAGCGCCTTTGCCAATTTCGGTATTTCTGCCGATTTAGCGAATGAACGTTTAATGACAACAAAAACCTTTTGCCTTCACACGACCAGATGTAGCGAGCCGTACAAAAGACAGAAGGATTATGCCAAAGACGCAGGAGAATAATTTTGAATGACTGTCGCCTCCCATTAGCCAAACGTGTACAGGTCTCTAGTGGAAAGCATATGGAAATCATGACTACCACAATAGTGAGCATACGCACCCAGAATTCTGCACAGTAAGAAGCAGAATTCTGCCAAAATCATTACACTGAAATTTAGTTTGCAGAATGTTCTAGCGAAGAATTCACGAATAATGCTGAATAGTGCGTCGTTATGGAAGTCGCGTGAGTAAAGCTAGAAATACTACTTGTAATGCATTTCACTAATTACGCGGTAAAGAGCTAACCCTACATGCACCAGTGCGAGCACCATACGGCCCAGCAACCGCGACGCAGCCACGATGGCAGAAGTTGGTGACGTCGAAGCTGTGCCCCTCAGCCCCGAAAAGACGTGGCGTTACACAGCGATGCAAGACCTTTTCATTAAGCTGTGGTATTTTTGGCAATGACCAGACATGGTAACTGCTGCCAGAGCCCCAGAGCATGATAAATGCTGAGGTCTTACTGCGTAGTACTAAATAGTCAACTTGCGCGTGCTTGCGTAAACCCCCAGACAACAGAATTCTGTATCAATTTTAGTTTACACGTGGGCATGCAACTTGCTGGAATTCTGTGAGTGGCTCGTAGAATTCTGCGCAGTCGTAAGCTCTCTAATGATAGAAATTGCTAATTTTGTGAAACACGCGGTTAATAATGAGTTCAGTGTCGTACCACTGCCAATGATCAAGGAACGTATACAGAAAGAAACATCAAGGGTGCTACGCAGTGCACTTCGTACTACCAGCACATCATCTTGGACCTATTGCACGCACAAAACCCCTTCCGAGTATCGAAAAGATGCTGAAAAACTCCAATGATGAGAACGAATTGTGCGCTTTCATGGTAAGAAGGCGCGGGGTTGTGCGTGAAGTCGAGGCTTCGTAGTTAGATGCCTCTGTTTTACTTGGTGGTGTCGTATATCTATCTTATATACCACTCACGTGTTTCCCTATTCGGAAACAATCTCTAAGCGGACGTTGGTTGGTTTTCCTGGCCAACGATGTGTGGCAAAGTGAATTCACAATTCAACCATTGGATGGCGTGGCTACCCCTAGTGGGTTGCTTGCCACACACTACACTCGCCTTTCTCAAAGAGAGAGCTCGTTCTTTGCCTTTTTCGCGAGTGAAGTAGAAGTAGACTTTCGATCAAGCAGCCTTAGCAACATCTCCGGAACACATCAGAGTAGATTGGCGCCAAAGGTTCCAGGGAATCTTCACTATTATCCAGGCCTTTCCAGCGTACTAGGACATGCAGTCCCTTCTCAGTATCCACCAGTTTCAAAAGAAGTTACACTGGCATCCCGGTCTTGGAAGAAAGAACATGACTCATAATTGCTTCCTGGTCGGGAGACGGGTCGTGGTAGAACTTCAGTCGGCTGCCATGAACTTAATCTAGTAAACCATTTCGAAGGTCTTCTACCTGAAATACATAATCTGGGAGGGCTTTGGTAATCCTTCGTGGTCCCCGCCAGCGATGGGCTAGCTTTTCACCCGATTGGAATTATTCTGGTGCCACTAGAACAAAATCACCGCATGAGAAATTAGGGAGCTGCCCTTTCAAAGCCCGAGCACGAGACAAGGCGCGATTGTTTGCGATGGCGTTTGGCACCAGCGGATGTAGTTCAGGAACTCTTTCTTTCAGACTCTTGAAGTTGACGAAAAGCTCCAACTGTGCGTCATTGGCACTCACTGGTGCCAGAGTAGTGGTTCTCAAGAAGGTAGCAATTGGTGGAGACGGTTCTATGCCTGTCAATGCGGTCAGCGGAGCAATGTTGCGACGATTTGGAGAGGGGGCGTTGTTTAAAATGCTCTGGATGATCGGTAGAAGATCGGGCCATTCCTTGAGTTCCACTTGAAGTTCAGACACGAGCGCTCAGAATGTGTGAACAACTTCTTTGCCAGGTCTTTCAACATCCCCGTTACTCCACGGGGTGTACGGGAGCGTAAAATGATGCTGTTCACGAACCCCTTTGCATACCAGACGGAGGGTTTCGTTCCAAAAGTGTGTAGGCCCGTTGGACATGAGGCCATGAGGAACTCCGGAAGCTGCACATCAGTCAATGATTGTTATTGCGGCATTGTCAGCAGTTGTTCCTGTCGTTGCGAAGAACCATTTGTAGTCTGATTGGTCGTCGCAGAACAATAGAATATACTTGGCTTCGTCCTATGTCGATATAGTCAAATTGGAGGAGATCTTTCGGCTTTTTTCCGTGCAACGCGGGACCAAATGGTCTGGGAACCCTTTCGCCACCTAATGTAGAGATGCAATGTATGCAGGATTTCACAAATGCCTGTACGTCATCCGCAAGGGTGTTCTAGAAGTAGTGCTGCTTAAGAGTCCTGAATGTAGTCTGCTGTCCTCTATATCCTGAGGAGCCCGTATGAGCGATTATGCATAATCGGAGTGGTAGATTGTGGGCTGCCTCTGGTATCCATATGGCACCAGCGGGAGTTTTCCAAAGCCCGTCTGACTGCCGTGTGCCCGACCGTCGGCTTTTGAGGTGTGCCTTCTGTACTTTCACTATCTCCGTAGGAGATGGCCAGTCAAAGGTCTCCATGCTGGTTATAGGTAGCGCAGAAATCTTGATAAGTCGACGAACCGTCTTCAGCGCGGACCAACACGTCAGCAGATCTGCCCAGAAATTGTCGCTACCGTTGATATGAAAGCAGGTGTAGGAATACCCACTCAGTCGAACAGCACAGCGCAAGACTTTTCGCGTAGACGATTGGCTGAGATCGGGCACAAAAGAGAGTGTATCAAAGAGAAAAACAAGGTTGTTGTGGTCAGTGTGAAGGTCGAAACCCGCTGCAGTTACGGCGAGCCAATGCATGCGTTCCACGGTGGCCATGATGGCATAACCTTCCTTCTCCAGAGTTGACCATCCTAGTTGGGTTGAGTTGAAACGCCCGGAGCAGAATGCGAGCAGTTCATGACGTTGCTCCTTATGAGAGAGCGACAGATCTTCGAGAGGGACTTGCGTCACAATTCCAGACCAACATATATCTGAAGCGTTGGTGTAGATGTAAAGACGTTGATGCTCGCCACAATGTGCCAACGTTACTATCTCGACCAACGCTTTCTTGCAACAGTTGAAGGCCTCTAGTTCGCTTCTTCCCCAGGCGAGAGAATCTAGAGACACTGCTCTCACTGCACGTTTGGTTCGCTTACCTGCTTTTCCGTATACCATTTCCATGAATTCGTGCAGGGGGGAGATGATATGAGCAAATTCCAAGATTCCCGTCTTCACCCATTGCATGGCACAGAGGAATTTTTGGAGGTGGGCTCCATTGGTCCGTGGTTCCATAGACACCAGTCCGTCTAGCTGCTTCGTATCGTATCAAATTCCTTCAGCGGAAACTATGCGACCGCACCAACGAATAGATTTGGCGAAGAGCACACATTTTCCAGGGTTTAGTGGGATCGAATGCTGCGCGCGATTGGTGAGAAGTCTGCGAATGTCGTCAAGTAGGCCCTTGACAGAGGGGTTGTGAAGCAAGATGTCTTCGAGCCAGTACAGTAACTGCTTGAGCAGGTCACTTGGTAACGTTTCATCTAGAACCGACTGCAAGTGCCTTGTTGCGTTCGTTGTGCCATGGAGAACTCTTGTTGGGGAGAACACACCATGAGGTGTTATGAAAAATTGGAGCTCTTGTGAGTCCTTATCCAACTGAAATTGCCAATAGCCATGTGACAGATCGAATGTGGCGAAGTAGTTTGACCCAGCGAGTTTGAGTAGCTCTTGCTCGATGTTTGACATGGGGTACTGGTGTCTGACGGTATACTTGTTCAATGGCCTGAGATCCACGGTGAAGCGGAACTTCGCCGGTCCTGGTTTCGGCACGATGAGTGGTGCAGAGGCCCAGGGCGACGTCAGATTTGCGTAAACTATTCCTGTGCGAACCAAGTCGGATACAAACTTCGCCAAGAATGCGCGATGGTCTTGGGAGTATTTGCGTAGTCGGACACGCGTTGGTTTCGCATCCTTTGTGAGGACGGTCTTAAGGGGTTTGACATTAGCCGGGGGACCAGAGGATAGAGACGGGCAAAAGGTGTTGATATGCTCTTGTACTACGTGTTCCAAGTGAGTGGCGTCTTGCTTTTCCATACCATTTGATTGTGCTGTTTCGATCATCTTATTTACGGCCTGTAGTATGTCACCATGTTGCGTGCTGTCGATCGGGTCCAAGAGCGAGGGGTCTGGAAACGGTTCTTCTATTTTTATAGCGTTGTAGTAGTTCACACGCGGACGATCTTTCTCTTTTGGTTCTATGGTTTCTTCATGGATGCCACTTGCTCTCGTAAACATGAGACGGCTAACATAGCCAGTGGTGCTAGGGTTTCCGATTCCAGAGCAGTCTGCACCGTTCAGAGCGAAACGATTGTTGTTTAACAATGTGCGAGTGTCGGTTCGAAGATGTTCCAACACAGGGCGACCTATTAAAAGCTCTTTGCAGGCAAGGTCATCATCGGCGACGAGAAAGTTAGTGTTGAGAAGCGCTAAGCTTCCTGAAGCGAGGTAGAGGATTGTTCTTGGTACAGTTCATGTGAAAGAGAATGAGAACTGTTCGGCTGCGGCACTTTTGTCTTTCTTCAGCGCCACGGCGAGTGTTACAGTTTTGATGGCCACGATCTTACCAATCCCCTGGAGTACAGCCTTCTCAGCCAGATGTGGCGATACGGGGCTGTCGTCACTTCCATCGTCGCATCGGCCTGTTCAATCGACCGATGCCTGTCCATCCAAAACTGTGATGGCGCACATCGGTGAGTTTTTCGCGGTTATGGGGCGTAGTCGTCCGACAGTGCCAGGCATTTCCCCAGCTGCCCTCTTCTGTGATCTAGTGGACTTGGCGGGTCCTTCTTATGCTTTCTTCCCTGCAAGTTTTGCTTTCGTCTGCCTTTTCTCCTCATCCGCAGAAAGATCGCAGTCATCTATCCAATGTCGGGCTTCGTTTTGTTTTCAGGGTGGGTGTGGGCAGGGAGGCGGTCGGTGACGAGACCATTTACGGAATGGTTTTGATGCATTACCGGCGTTGGAGTCCTTCTTTGATTCCCCTTCATTGGAGTTTGGCGTGGATTGGCTTGAACGTTTTCGAGGTTTCGTCTGTTTTGGTTTTGTGGGCGGACCATTGTCGATGAGTTAAAACGCCTCCGCTGCTCATAATGTGTGCTTCATGAAACTCTCCACAGCTTTTCTTAGATTATAATGTGCTAGCTGAAGGTCGGTTTCCAATCTTTGTTGAAGCGTTCTTGGCCTGATTGCCGCAACAAGGTGTTCAACTGCCAGTTTTGGCTGCTCCATTTTCCAGCTAATCCCCTTTGCTTGGAGAACAGAAACGTAAGAAGTGAACAACCGTTTCATCCTTGAGCGCGAAGAAGTGTCATTCATATCCATATGAAGCTCCTTTTTTATGATCTAGTAAATAGAGACTATAGAGGCAGAGGACATCTCCTCTTCGGCTTCGGACTCAAGGTGCTTGCATAACGAGTCGTCTGTCAATTGGGCGAGTGTAATGACTCCAGGTGTAGCGGCTATACTGATTAAAATAACTTACTTTTGTATTTGGGTATATTATTATATAATAATATGACGGAACGGACAGGTTGATTGTTGTTGAAAGAGGATGAAGATGGGGGCCCCCGAGGTCTGAGAAAGGTCTGAAGTTCGAACTTGGTCGCCCTTGTGTCTCTCGTCTGAGAGAGAAGGTTTTTATAGACCTTTTCTTTATTGAAAGTGGACGCTCTGTAGAGATAGCAGTAAACGTAGTATTCATCTATAGAACTACAATAAAACATTCCTTATCATTGTTCATTTGAAGCCAAATTCCTGGACAAATTACCATTCGAAGCCAAATTCTTACCCAAATTACCGACTATCTTCGTCGATGTTCTACAACTCTCCCCCTTTTCTTTTTTAACGGTTTGTCCTCAAACCAATTAATTTTATATTGTAAGATTTTCTTTGCTGGGATATATAAGATGAGGGTTTCCATCGTTGCATTTTATGTGGATAAATGTTTCTTTGTTATCAATTATTTTGGAAATTGATTCTTGAACTATGGAAATGTAGTTTCCATGTTTTGGTAAGTGTCCATACATTCCGACAATGAGATAGTGAAATTGGACTAAAAAGTCTTCTTGTAGTAGACCAGTGACAGAAGAATTAAGGTGCTCAAATAGTGCTAGAACCATATTTTTATCATTTTCGGTAAGTAGATTATCTTTGATTTGTTTATAGCCGAGGCTAATATTAATCATTTCATATAGTAATACGTCTTGACTGTAACGGTCTTGTAGTACAGGTCGAAGATGGTTCTTCATGTAGTTGCCTGCGACCCATAGCAGTCCGTATTCTTGTACGTGGTAGATATTCATTTGTAGAAAGTTTGTAGGCTTGGTAGAGACGACAAGCTAGTTGACTAGAAAAGAAAGCGAAGTCTTTCCTTTTATAGACTTCTGTGTGTTCGATTTGTAAGAATCAAGTAACTCTGTAGTGATACGTGTATCATTTTCATTGAGCCATATGTCGTCAGAATCGTCCTGTCCTGTACGAAGAAGATATTGAATAACATTATTCCATATTCTATGTCCAATGATGTGTATTGGAATAGAATTATCCTTATGTATTAGTTTTTGGATATCCATACTTTGTTTAGCGTCATAAGTACTATTAAATGGTTTCAATAGCGATACATGGAATGTTGGGTGTATCAATTTATATTCTTTTGGAAGATCTAGTTTATACGATGTTTTGTTTTTATTGAATGATATGATACGAAATGGTCCAATGTATTTCTGAATGAACTTCTTCGATCTTCCTTTGGGAATCATAAGGTTTTTTGTGGATAGTAAAACGTACTCATTAATATTGAAACTCTGAGGTCTTCTCCTTTGGTTTATATTGTCACTGTTTCTGGTGTTTGCTATTTCTATGGCAGATTTAGCAGCTTCTTCCGCTTTTCTTATATTCCTTAAGAAATCAAAAGATGTGTTATTCTCTGGTTTACGTTCCTCAGTATGTAGAAGATCATTAATTGTAATTGGGTCTTGCCCATATTCTAAGAAGAATGGAGATAGATTGGTTGTACTATTCGTGTGATTATTGTATGCGAACTCTAGACCAGGTAGGTATTTTATCCAATCTCTTTGAGTATAGGAGATATAGCATCGTAGCATTTCTTCTAGTGTTCTGAACATTCGTTCCGTTTGTCCATCGGTTTGTGGATGAAACGATGTTGACAAATTCAGCTTAATCTGTAAAAGATTCATTAGTGTAGTCCAGAATACACTGGTAAATCTGTTATCCCGGTCTGATACAATAGTTCGTGGAAGACCATGATGTCTGTATACTTCTTTATAGAATATGTGAGCAATGTCTGGTGCTTTACTTTTATCAGTAAGTGGAATGAAATGAGCTCGCTTAGATAGCTTATCTACAATAGCCATTATACCTGTATAGTCTTCGATTTTTGGTAAGTCAAATATAAAATCCATTGTTATAACTTCCCATTTTTTAACAGGTGGAGGAAAAGGATGTAGTAATCCTTGCATTTCTTTATTCATAGATTTTGCCTTTTGACACCTTTCACATCCAGTTACATATTTCTTCACGTCACTCTTCATCTTTTTCCAGTAATACTGCTTTCTAAGGAGCAAAAGTGTCTTCTGATAAGATCTATGTCCTCCATGTAGTGAGTAATGGTTGTCGTGGGGAATTTGTTTTCTTATCTTACCATTTGGAATGCATAACCTATTCTCAAAATATAACCTTTTTCCTATTATGTTGTATGGTTCTTTTATATCACCTAGTAGTTGTGAGAATTCTGGATCACTCTTATAATCTGTTTCAAGGTTTTTTAGAGTATTTTCACTAACTCTTATTGTTGATAGGTTAAAAAGAGATTTGATAATGGCTGTAGAGGTTTTGCATACTTCTGTATTCTTTCTGGATAATGCATCGGCTACTCTATTTTCTTTCCCTTTTATATAGGATACTGTGTGATCGAATTGTTGCATATATTCAACCCATCTAGCTTGTTTCCTAGATAATGTCTTCTGTGTTTCTAGAAACTTAAGGGGATGGTGATCTGTTAGAATAGTAAATCTAGAGCCATGTAGGTAAGATCTCCATGTTTTCAGGGCGAATATAATTGCTAGTAACTCTCGTTCTCCAGTAGAATAGTTTTGCTCTGCTTCATTAAGTTTCTTAGAGGCATATGCTATTGGTCGTTTACCATTTTCGTCTTCTTGCATTAACACTGCGCCTAGACCTGTGGCTGAAGCGTCTGTAGTTACTTCATATGGTAAGGATGGGTTCGCACATCTTAGTAAGGGTGCGCTTACTAGTTTTTTCTTAAGTTGATCGAAAGCCTCTTGTTCTGCTTTGTTCCATACAAAGTCATTTTTTTCTTTTGTAAGTTCTGTGAGAGGTGTAGCTATTTTGGCAAAGTCCTTAATGAACTTTCTATAGTAGTTGCATAGGCCAATAAAACTTTGTACGTCTCTAACAGTCGTCGGTATTGGCCATTTAGCAACAGCTTCTATCTTACTTTTATCAACCTTAATTCCAGCTGGTGTTATGATATGACCGAGGTATTCAACTTCTTGGGTCATGAAATGACACTTAGATAATTTCCCATAAAGTTTCTCTTTTCGTAGAGTATCTAGAACAATTCTAAGATGTTTTAAATGTTCTTTCCTTGTCTTGCTGTATATTAATATATCATCTAAGTAAACCATGACAAATTCGTCAAGATGTGGTCTAAATATGTTGTTCATTAAAGTTTGGAAACAACCTGGTGCGCCGGTTAGGCCAAATGGTGTGACTAAATACTCAAATTGCCCGTATCTTGTACGGAATGCTGTCTTAGGTATATCATTCTCTTTAACTCGTATTTGATTATAGCCAGCTCTAAGGTCTAAAGTAGTGAAGTATTTGGCGTTTCCAAGTTGGTCCCACACTTCATCAATTCTTGGTAGTGGTACATTATTCTTAATCGTCTTTTTATTTAATGCTCTGTAATCTACGCACATGCGTAGTGAACCATCCTTTTTGGGAGTAAATAAAACAGGGCTTCCCCAAGGGCTTATGCTTGGCTTAATAAATTCATGGCTAAGTAAGTGTTTTATTTGTTTTCTCATTTCTTTCAATTCTTTAGGAGATAGTTTGTACATTGGTCCCATTACGGGTGCGGTGTCATCTTTCATCTTAATTTCCATTTCAACTTGCCTTTTGGGTGGTAAACCTTTTGGTAAATCTTCTGGAAATACATCTTTATACTCCTCAAGTATTCTCTGTAATTCATCATCTTTTGAATCAGATATGTTCTTCTCAATGTCTTGCTCACATTGATTCGTTTTTGGGTGTATTGTAACAAGTTATATTTTACTCTTTTGCCTTTTCACGAGTTTTGCAAACTGTTTTTTACTTAGCAGGGCTTCTTCACGGGAGCTCTGTCTTTTGACAGATTCTGCGTCCAGAAAGAAGTTCTTGTTATCAATATTGACTAGTACAGTATTTCTTTTCCAGTTTATTCGTGGATTGTACTGCTTAAGCCACGTTTTTCCCAGAATAACATCATAGCCGATTAAATCAACTATGAATGGATTTGTTTTAAACTTAGCTTTACCAATTTGGATATTAAGAACGTCTAAACATTCATCCATGGGGACTAATGTTCCATCCCAAAGCTCTGCTTTAACCTCACTTGGTTTTCTTTTTAATTTTAGCTGATCAGCATACTTCTTTGAAATACAAATATCTTCACACCCACTATCAATTAGAATATTACAGTTTTCCATTTTATCCAATGTCATACCTTCTCCTGAAAATATGAGTAGATTAGAACACTTATTTCTATTCTTAAACGCACATAAAGCAATTGTATTTGTTTTTGTGTTTTTCTTTGGTTTTGTGTTGTTTTTGTGTTTTTTTGCGATTTCATGTTGTACAATCTTAAAGGACTCGGGTCCCTTGTTTTGAGCCGAATCCATCATTTCTAGTTTTTTGAGTTGTTAAACTCTCTATGCTTCCAAGGACGACACCCTTTTCTATGGCACTTGAAACATAGATTATCTTTTATATGTCTCTGTCTTTCATCCGGCGTTAGTCTGTTTTTATTACTAAAACGTTGAATATTTCCAATTTCCATTGGAGTAGGTTCATCATTATTATTTCGTTTTCTATTTTGATTATAGGGACGAAAGTTATAATTAAACCTTTGTGAAGAAAAAATGGCATCCATTCTATCGGCAATATTCATTGCTTCTTGTAGATTATTTGGTTCTGCCCTTTCAAGTTCAATGCGAATATTCTGTTTAAGCCCTTTGCTATATAGAAATATTTGTTCTTCAAGAGACATTGTTGGTACTTGCAATAACCACTTTGTGAATTCTCTATTATAATTTGTGACGCTATATAGCTTTCCCATTTGTTTAATACTGGATAGTATTCTTCTTGCGTTAAGTTCCCTATTTGCTGGTTCAAAATATTCCAACAACAATTTCTTGAATATATTGAATGAGTCAATATTTATCTCATCGTTTATATTTATAAGTTCCCACCATTCTAAGGCTTGGCCAGTCATAAAGCTAACTGCATATTTGATTTTCTTTTCTTCTGAGGTTGTTTCGTTTACGTTCGAAAATATATTTTCTAACGATTGTAACCATGACCTTGCATATTTACCTGAAAACTTTTCTGGCTTGCCTATTTTTAAGGCATCCGTGTTGTGCATATTTTCATTGAGTGCATTACTCAGATGATTACTCACTTGCATTACTTGATTCATTTGTTGGGATAATATATTAATCCTATTTTGTAGTTCGAGTAGATCTCCTTCCATTTTGTGTTCAGGGGTTTAGAGTAAATAATATACTTTTTGGTTCTAGAGAGATTGCATTTAACTAATTGGGCTATTGTTATTTGGTGCTACTACAACATAGATAATACTTATCGTTTTCGGTCTCTACAACTAGAATTAGGATAATGTCTGATCCTGTCCCTGAATAAACTGTGTCGTATTGATGTTTCAATTGAAATGTGTATTTTACTATATTTGTTTGTGCTATTTGAATATCTACTTGATGTGTAGTACTGTACTGGTCTGTTAGAGAGTAGCCGATAGCTCTTTGATTAGAAAATTGAGTATACTTAATGTTATTCGTATTTCTATTCTGTAATGGCTACTGTTTTTTGGCTCTCTATAGTACAAGATACGTTTGACGATAGATTAATAAATAGAAATGATTTCTAATTAGTTTTCTATTTCTTCTGGAGTACTGTAGAGGCAATTGTGCACAAGTAGTAAAATGCAGAAAATCAATTAAATTTTATTCATATGTACCGTGAACGGTTACTGACGTTTAAGAAATTTAAGTATCTCTTTCACAACTCCAAATGGAGGTACTGCCCCAGTGGTCCTCGTTAGCGGGGGAGCGTTATGAGCATTACGAGCCGCGCGGTACACTTGCGCCACCCTGCGTCGACGATTGATATGCTCTGCAACGCGTAAGTGCGCGTAGTACTCGAATGTAGAGTTGAATAGATGACGGCAATAGTCACAATAAAGTTTAAAGTTGAACGCCTTCGATAGCGCGACGTAATGTTCCTGAGAAACGTTGTGCTCTCCCCAAGATGTTTCCTTCTTATTATTGTTGCAGTAGTTGCAAAAGTTGCTTTTGTCAGTGCGTGGTATAGGTACCTCTTTTACAGATACATCTTCAAAGTCTGATACATCATCGTCTTCATATAAATCATCGGCTGTAATCGAAGGTGGTAAAATAAATTTTTCCTTACTTATTTCTTCCTTTGGGGGACTTTTCTTTTGCTCAGACACTTAAAGTAGTATTGGTTAGTGCGATGCTACCACTTTGTAGCGGCTATACTGATTAAAATAACTTACTTTTGTATTTGGGTATATTATTATATAATTATATGACGGAACGGACAGGTTGATTGTTGTTGAAAGAGGATGAAGATGGGGGCCCCCGAGGTCTGAGAAAGGTCTGAAGTTCGAACTTGGTCGCCCTTGTGTCTCTCGTCTGAGAGAGAAGGTTTTTATAGACCTTTTCTTTATTGAAAGTGGACGCTCTGTAGAGATAGCAGTAAACGTAGTATTCATCTATAGAACTACAATAAAACATTCCTTATCATTGTTCATTTGAAGCCAAATTCCTGGACAAATTACCATTCGAAGCCAAATTCTTACCCAAATTACCGACTATCTTCGTCGATGTTCTACAACTCTCCCCCTTTTCTTTTTTAACGGTTTGTCCTCAAACCAATTAATTTTATATTGTAAGATTTTCTTTGCTGGGATATATAAGATGAGGGTTTCCATCGTTGCATTTTATGTGGATAAATGTTTCTTTGTTATCAATTATTTTGGAAATTGATTCTTGAACTATGGAAATGTAGTTTCCATGTTTTGGTAAGTGTCCATACATTCCGACAATGAGATAGTGAAATTGGACTAAAAAGTCTTCTTGTAGTAGACCAGTGACAGAAGAATTAAGGTGCTCAAATAGTGCTAGAACCATATTTTTATCATTTTCGGTAAGTAGATTATCTTTGATTTGTTTATAGCCGAGGCTAATATTAATCATTTCATATAGTAATACGTCTTGACTGTAACGGTCTTGTAGTACAGGTCGAAGATGGTTCTTCATGTAGTTGCCTGCGACCCATAGCAGTCCGTATTCTTGTACGTGGTAGATATTCATTTGTAGAAAGTTTGTAGGCTTGGTAGAGACGACAAGCTAGTTGACTAGAAAAGAAAGCGAAGTCTTTCCTTTTATAGACTTCTGTGTGTTCGATTTGTAACAATCAAGTAAGTCTGTAGTGATACGTGTATCATTTTCATTGAGCCATATGTCGTCAGAATCGTCCTGTCCTGTACGAAGAAGATATTGAATAACATTATTCCATATTCTATGTCCAATGATGTGTATTGGAATAGAATTATCCTTATGTATTAGTTTTTGGATATCCATACTTTGTTTAGCGTCATAAGTACTATTAAATGGTTTCAATAGCGATACATGGAATGTTGGGTGTATCAATTTATATTCTTTTGGAAGATCTAGTTTATACGATGTTTTGTTTTTATTGAATGATATGATACGAAATGGTCCAATGTATTTCTGAATGAACTTCTTCGATCTTCCTTTGGGAATCATAAGGTTTTTTGTGGATAGTAAAACGTACTCATTAATATTGAAACTCTGAGGTCTTCTCCTTTGGTTTATATTGTCACTGTTTCTGGTGTTTGCTATTTCTATGGCAGATTTAGCAGCTTCTTCCGCTTTTCTTATATTCCTTAAGAAATCAAAAGATGTGTTATTCTCTGGTTTACGTTCCTCAGTATGTAGAAGATCATTAATTGTAATTGGGTCTTGCCCATATTCTAAGAAGAATGGAGATAGATTGGTTGTACTATTCGTGTGATTATTGTATGCGAACTCTAGACCAGGTAGGTATTTTATCCAATCTCTTTGAGTATAGGAGATATAGCATCGTAGCATTTCTTCTAGTGTTCTGAACATTCGTTCCGTTTGTCCATCGGTTTGTGGATGAAACGATGTTGACAAATTCAGCTTAATCTGTAAAAGATTCATTAGTGTAGTCCAGAATACACTGGTAAATCTGTTATCCCGGTCTGATACAATAGTTCGTGGAAGACCATGATGTCTGTATACTTCTTTATAGAATATGTGAGCAATGTCTGGTGCTTTACTTTTATCAGTAAGTGGAATGAAATGAGCTCGCTTAGATAGCTTATCTACAATAGCCATTATACCTGTATAGTCTTCGATTTTTGGTAAGTCAAATATAAAATCCATTGTTATAACTTCCCATTTTTTAACAGGTGGAGGAAAAGGATGTAGTAATCCTTGCATTTCTTTATTCATAGATTTTGCCTTTTGACACCTTTCACATCCAGTTACATATTTCTTCACGTCACTCTTCATCTTTTTCCAGTAATACTGCTTTCTAAGGAGCAAAAGTGTCTTCTGATAAGATCTATGTCCTCCATGTAGTGAGTAATGGTTGTCGTGGAGAATTTGTTTTCTTATCTTACCATTTGGAATGCATAACCTATTCTCAAAATATAACCTTTTTCCTATTATGTTGTATGGTTCTTTTATATCACCTAGTAGTTGTGAGAATTCTGGATCACTCTTATAATCTGTTTCAAGGTTTTTTAGAGTATTTTCACTAACTCTTATTGTTGATAGGTTAAAAAGAGATTTGATAATGGCTGTAGAGGTTTTGCATACTTCTGTATTCTTTCTGGATAATGCATCGGCCACTCTATTTTCTTTTTCTTTTATATAGGATACTGTGTGATCGAATTGTTGCATATATTCAACCCATCTAGCTTGTTTCCTAGATAATGTCTTCTGTGTTTTCTAGAAACTTAAGGGGATGGTGATCTGTTAGAATAGTAAATCTAGAGCCATGTAGGTAAGATCTCCATGTTTTCAGGGCGAATATAATTGCTAGTAACTCTCGTTCTCCAGTAGAATAGTTTTGCTCTGCTTCATTAAGTTTCTTAGAGGCATATGCTATTGGTCGTTTACCATTTTCGTCTTCTTGCATTAACACTGCGCCTAGACCTGTGGCTGAAGCGTCTGTAGTTACTTCATATGGTAAGGATGGGTTCGCACATCTTAGTAAGGGTGCGCTTACTAGTTTTTTCTTAAGTTGATCGAAAGCCTCTTGTTCTGCTTTGTTCCATACAAAGTCATTTTTTTCTTTTGTAAGTTCTGTGAGAGGTGTAGCTATTTTGGCAAAGTCCTTAATGAACTTTCTATAGTAGTTGCATAGGCCAATAAAACTTTGTACGTCTCTAACAGTCGTCGGTATTGGCCATTTAGCAACAGCTTCTATCTTTCTTTTATCAACCTTAATTCCAGCTGGTGTTATGATATGACCGAGGTATTCAACTTCTTGGGTCATGAAATGACACTTAGATAATTTCCCATAAAGTTTCTCTTTTCGTAGAGTATCTAGAACAATTCTAAGATGTTTTAAATGTTCTTTCCTTGTCTTGCTGTATATTAATATATCATCTAAGTAAACCATGACAAATTCGTCAAGATGTGGTCTAAATATGTTGTTCATTAAAGTTTGGAAACAACCTGGTGTGCCGGTTAGGCCAAATGGTGTGACTAAATACTCAAATTGCCCGTATCTTTTACGGAATGCTGTCTTAGGTATATCATTCTCTTTAATTCGTATTTGATTATAGCCAGCTCTAAGGTCTAAAGTAGTGAAGTATTTGGCGTTTCCAAGTTGGTCCCACACTTCATCAATTCTTGGTAGTGGTACATTATTCTTAATCGTCTTTTTATTTAATGCTCTGTAATCTACGCACATGCGTAGTGAACCATCCTTTTTGGGAGTAAATAAAACAGGGCTTCCCCAAGGGCTTATGCTTGGCTTAATAAATTCATGGCTAAGTAAGTGTTTTATTTGTTTTCTCATTTCTTTCAATTCTTTAGGAGATAGTTTGTACATTGGTCCCATTACGGGTGCGGTGTCATCTTCCATCTTAATTTCCATTTCAACTTGCCTTTTGGGTGGTAAACCTTTTGGTAAATCTTCTGGAAATACATCTTTATACTCCTCAAGTATTCTCTGTAATTCATCATCTTTTGAATCAGATATGTTCTTCTCAATGTCTTGCTCACATTGATTCGTTTTTGGGTGTATTGTAACAAGTTATATTTTACTCTTTTGCCTTTTCACGAGTTTTGCAAACTGTTTTTTACTTAGCAGGGCTTCTTCACGGGAGCTCTGTCTTTTGACAGATTCTGCGTCCAGAAAGAAGTTCTTGTTATCAATATTGACTAGTACAGTATTTCTTTTCCAGTTTATTCGTGGATTGTACTGCTTAAGCCACGTTTTTCCCAGAATAACATCATAGCCGATTAAATCAACTATGAATGGATTTGTTTTTAAACTTAGCTTTACCAATTTGGATATTAAGAACGTCTAAACATTCATCCATGGGGACTAATGTTCCATCCCAAAGCTCTGCTTTAACCTCACTTGGTTTTCTTTTTAATTTTAGCTGATCAGCATACTTCTTTGAAATACAAATATCTTCACACCCACTATCAATTAGAATATTACAGTTTTCCATTTTATCCAATGTCATACCTTCTCCTGAAAATATGAGTAGATTAGAACACTTATTTCTATTCTTAAACGCACATAAAGCAATTGTATTTGTTTTTGTGTTTTTCTTTGGTTTTGTGTTGTTTTTGTGTTTTTTTGCGATTTCATGTTGTACAATCTTAAAGGACTCGGGTCCCTTGTTTTGAGCCGAATCCATCATTTCTAGTTTTTTGAGTTGTTAAACTCTCTATGCTTCCAAGGACGACACCCTTTTCTATGGCACTTGAAACATAGATTATCTTTTATATGTCTCTGTCTTTCATCCGGCGTTAGTCTGTTTTTATTACTAAAACGTTGAATATTTCCAATTTCCATTGGAGTAGGTTCATCATTATTATTTCGTTTTCTATTTTGATTATAGGGACGAAAGTTATAATTAAACCTTTGTGAAGAAAAAATGGCATCCATTCTATCGGCAATATTCATTGCTTCTTGTAGATTATTTGGTTCTGCCCTTTCAAGTTCAATGCGAATATTCTGTTTAAGCCCTTTGCTATATAGAAATATTTGTTCTTCAAGAGACATTGTTGGTACTTGCAATAACCACTTTGTGAATTCTCTATTATAATTTGTGACGCTATATAGCTTTCCCATTTGTTTAATACTGGATAGTATTCTTCTTGCGTTAAGTTCCTTATTTGCTGGTTCAAAATATTCCAACAACAATTTCTTGAATATATTGAATGAGTCAATATTTATCTCATCGTTTATATTTATAAGTTCCCACCATTCTAAGGCTTGGCCAGTCATAAAGCTAACTGCATATTTGATTTTCTTTTCTTCTGAGGTTGTTTCGTTTACGTTCGAAAATATATTTTCTAACGATTGTAACCATGACCTTGCATATTTACCTGAAAACTTTTCTGGCTTGCCTATTTTTAAGGCATCCGTGTTGTGCATATTTTGATTGAGTGCATTACTCAGATGATTACTCACTTGCATTACTTGATTCATTTGTTGGGATAATATATTAATCCTATTTTGTAGTTCGAGTAGATCTCCTTCCATTTTGTGTTCAGGGGTTTAGAGTAAATAATATACTTTTTGGTTCTAGAGAGATTGCATTTAACTAATTGGGCTATTGTTATTTGGTGCTACTACAACATAGATAATACTTATCGTTTTCGGTCTCTACAACTAGAATTAGGATAATGTCTGATCCTGTCCCTGAATAAACTGTGTCGTATTGATGTTTCAATTGAAATGTGTATTTTACTATATTTGTTTGTGCTATTTGAATATCTACTTGATGTGTAGTACTGTACTGGTCTGTTAGAGAGTAGCCGATAGCTCTTTGATTAGAAAATTGAGTATACTTAATGTTATTCGTATTTCTATTCTGTAATGGCTACTGTTTTTTGGCTCTCTATAGTACAAGATACGTTTGACGATAGATTAATAAATAGAAATGATTTCTAATTAGTTTTCTATTTCTTCTGGAGTACTGTAGAGGCAATTGTGCACAAGTAGTAAATGCAGAAAATCAATTCAATTCTATTCATATGTACCGTGAACGGTTACTGACGTTTAAGAAATTTAAGTATCTCTTTCACAACTCCAAATGGAGGTACTGCCCCAGTGGTCCTCGTTAGCGGGGGAGCGTTATGAGCATTACGAGCCGCGCGGTACACTTGCGCCACCCTGCGTCGACGATTGATATGCTCTGCAACGCGTAAGTGCGCGTAGTACTCGAATGTAGAGTTGAATAGATGACGGCAATAGTCACAATAAAGTTTAAAGTTGAACGCCTTCGATAGCGCGACGTAATGTTCCTGAGAAACGTTGTGCTCTCCCCAAGATGTTTCCTTCTTATTATTGTTGCAGTAGTTGCAAAAGTTGCTTTTGTCAGTGCGTGGTATAGGTACCTCTTTTACAGATACATCTTCAAAGTCCGATACATCATCGTCTTCATATAAATCATCGGCTGTAATCGAAGGTGGTAAAATAAATTTTTCCTTACTTATTTCTTCCTTTGGGGGACTTTTCTTTTGCTCAGACACTTAAAGTAGTATTGGTTAGTGCGATGCTACCACTTTGTAGCGGCTATACTGATTAAAATAACTTACTTTTGTATTTGGGTATATTATTATATAATTATATGACGGAACGGACAGGTTGATTGTTGTTGAAAGAGGATGAAGATGGGGGCCCCCGAGGTCTGAGAAAGGTCTGAAGTTCGAACTTGGTCGCCCTTGTGTCTCTCGTCTGAGAGAGAAGGTTTTTTATAGACCTTTTCTTTATTGAAAGTGGACGCTCTGTAGAGATAGCAGTAAACGTAGTATTCATCTATAGAACTACAATAAAACATTCCTTATCATTGTTCATTTGAAGCCAAATTCCTGGACAAATTACCATTCGAAGCCAAATTCTTACCCAAATTACCGACTATCTTCGTCGATGTTCTACAACTCTCCCCCTTTTTCTTTTTTTAACGGTTTGTCCTCAAACCAATTAATTTTATATTGTAAGATTTTCTTTGCTGGGATATATAAGATGAGGGTTTCCATCGTTGCATTTTATGTGGATAAATGTTTCTTTGTTATCAATTATTTTGGAAATTGATTCTTGAACTATGGAAATGTAGTTTCCATGTTTTGGTAAGTGTCCATACATTCCGACAATGAGATAGTGAAATTGGACTAAAAAAGTCTTCTTGTAGTAGACCAGTGACAGAAGAATTAAGGTGCTCAAATAGTGCTAGAACCATATTTTTTATCATTTTCGGTAAGTAGATTATCTTTGATTTGTTTATAGCCGAGGCTAATATTAATCATTTCATATAGTAATACGTCTTGACTGTAACGGTCTTGTAGTACAGGTCGAAGATGGTTCTTCATGTAGTTGCCTGCGACCCATAGCAGTCCGTATTCTTGTACGTGGTAGATATTCATTTGTAGAAAGTTTGTAGGTCTTGGTAGAGACGACAAGCTAGTTGACTAGAAAAGAGAAGCGAAGTCTTTCCTTTTATAGACTTCTGTGTGTTCGATTTGTAACAATCAAGTAACTCTGTAGTGATACGTGTATCATTTTCATTGAGCCATATGTTCGTCAGAATCGTCCTGTCCTTGTACGAAGAAGATATTGAATAACATTATTCCATATTCTATGTTCCAATGATGTGTATTGGAATAGAATTATCCTTATGTATTAGTTTTTGGATATCCATACTTTGTTTAGGCGTCATAAGTACTATTTAAATGGTTTCAATAGCGATACATGGAATGTTGGGTGTTATCAATTTATATTCTTTTGGAAGATCTAGTTTATACGATGTTTTGTTTTTATTGAATGATATGATACGAAATGGTCCAATGTATTTCTGAATGAACTTCTTCGATCTTCCTTTGGGAATCATAAGGTTTTTTGTGGATAGTAAAACGTACTCATTAATATTGAAACTCTGAGGTCTTCTCCTTTGTGTTTATATTGTCACTGTTTCTGGTGTTTGCTATTTTCTATGGCAGATTTAGCAGCTTCTTCCGCTTTTCTTATATTCCTTAAGAAATCAAAAGATGTGTTATTCTCTGGTTTACGTTCCTCAGTATGTAGAAGATCATTAATTGTAATTGGGTCTTGCCCATATTCTAAGAAGAATGGAGATAGATTGGTTGTACTATTCGTGTGATTATTGTATGCGAACTCTAGACCAGGTAGGTATTTTATCCAATCTCTTTGAGTATAGGAGATATAGCATCGTAGCATTTCTTCTAGTGTTCTGAACATTCGTTCCGTTTGTCCATCGGTTTGTGGATGAAATATGTTGACAAATTCAGCTTAATCTGTAAAAGATTCATTAGTAGTCCAGAATACACTGGTAAATCTGTTATCCCGGTCTGATACAATAGTTCGTGGAAGACCATGATGTCTGTATACTTCTTTATAGAATATGTGAGCAATGTCTGGTGCTTTACTTTTATCAGTAAGTGGAATGAAATGAGCTCGCTTAGATAGCTTATCTACAATAGCCATTATACCTGTATAGTCTTCGTTTTTGGTAAGTCAAATATAAAATCCATTGTTATAACTTCCCATTTTTTAACAGGTGGAGGAAAAGGATGTAGTAATCCTTGCATTTCTTTATTCATAGATTTTGCCTTTTGACACCTTTCACATCCAGTTACATATTTCTTCACGTCACTCTTCATCTTTTTCCAGTAATACTGCTTTCTAAGGAGCAAAATTGTCTTCTGATAAGATCTATGTCCTCCATGTAGTGAGTAATGGTTGTCGTGGAGAATTTGTTTCTTATCTTACCATTTGGAATGCATAACCTATTCTCAAAATATAACCTTTTTCCTATTATGTTGTATGGTTCTTTTATATCACCTAGTAGTTGTGAGATTCTGGATCACTCTTATAATCTGTTTCAAGGTTTTTTAGAGTATTTTCACTAACTCTTATTGTTGATAGGTTAAAAAGAGATTTGATAATGGCTGTAGAGGTTTTGCATACTTCTGTATTCTTTCTGGATAATGCATCGGCACTCTATTTTCTTTTCCCTTTTATATAGGATACTGTGTGATCGAATTGTTGCATATATTCAACCCATCTAGCTTGTTTCCTAGATAATGTCTTCTGTGTTTCTAGAAACTTAAGGGGATGGTGATCTGTTAGAATAGTAAATCTAGAGCCATGTAGGTAAGATCTCCATGTTTTCAGGGCGAATATAATTGCTAGTAACTCTCGTTCTCCAGTAGAATAGTTTTGCTCTGCTTCATTAAGTTTCTTAGAGGCATATGCTATTGGTCGTTTACCATTTTCGTCTTCTTGCATTAACACTGCGCCTAGACCTGTGGCTGAAGCGTCTGTAGTTACTTCATATGGTAAGGATGGGTTCGCACATCTTAGTAAGGGTGCGCTTACTAGTTTTTTCTTAAGTTGATCGAAAGCCTCTTGTTCTGCTTTGTTCCATACAAAGTCATTTTTTTCTTTTGTAAGTTCTGTGAGAGGTGTAGCTATTTTGGCAAAGTCCTTAATGAACTTTCTATAGTAGTTGCATAGGCCAATAAAACTTTGTACGTCTCTAACAGTCGTCGGTATTGGCCATTTAGCAACAGCTTCTATCTTTCTTTTATCAACCTTAATTCCAGCTGGTGTTATGATATGACCGAGGTATTCAACTTCTTGGGTCATGAAATGACACTTAGATAATTTCCCATAAAGTTTCTCTTTTCGTAGAGTATCTAGAACAATTCTAAGATGTTTTAAATGTTCTTTCCTTGTCTTGCTGTATATTAATATATCATCTAAGTAAACCATGACAAATTCGTCAAGATGTGGTCTAAATATGTTGTTCATTAAAGTTTGGAAACAACCTGGTGCGCCGGTTAGGCCAAATGGTGTGACTAAATACTCAAATTGCCCGTATCTTGTACGGAATGCTGTCTTAGGTATATCATTCTCTTTAATTCGTATTTGATTATAGCCAGCTCTAAGGTCTAAAGTAGTGAAGTATTTGGCGTTTCCAAGTTGGTCCCACACTTCATCAATTCTTGGTAGTGGTACATTATTCTTAATCGTCTTTTTATTTAATGCTCTGTAATCTACGCACATGCGTAGTGAACCATCCTTTTTGGGAGTAAATAAAACAGGGCTTCCCCAAGGGCTTATGCTTGGCTTAATAAATTCATGGCTAAGTAAGTGTTTTATTTGTTTTCTCATTTCTTTCAATTCTTTAGGAGATAGTTTGTACATTGGTCCCATTACGGGTGCGGTGTCATCTTTCATCTTAATTTCCATTTCAACTTGCCTTTTGGGTGGTAAACCTTTTGGTAAATCTTCTGGAAATACATCTTTATACTCCTCAAGTATTCTCTGTAATTCATCATCTTTTGAATCAGATATGTTCTTCTCAATGTCTTGCTCACATTGATTCGTTTTTGGGTGTATTGTAACAAGGTATATTTTACTCTTTTGCCTTTTCACGAGTTTTGCAAACTGTTTTTTACTTAGCAGGGCTTCTTCACGGGAGCTCTGTCTTTTGACAGATTCTGCGTCCAGAAAGAAGTTCTTGTTATCAATATTGACTAGTACAGTATTTCTTTTCCAGTTTATTCGTGGATTGTACTGCTTAAGCCACGTTTTTCCCAGAATAACATCATAGCCGATTAAATCAACTATGAATGGATTTGTTTTAAACTTAGCTTTACCAATTTGGATATTAAGAACGTCTAAACATTCATCCATGGGGACTAATGTTCCATCCCAAAGCTCTGCTTTAACCTCACTTGGTTTTTCTTTTTAATTTTAGCTGATCAGCATACTTCTTTGAAATACAAATATCTTCACACCCACTATCAATTAATATTACACTTTTCCATTTTATCCAATGTCATACCTTCTCCTGAAAATATGAGTAGATTAGAACACTTATTTCTATTCTTAAACGCACATAAAGCAATTGTATTTGTTTTTGTGTTTTTCTTTGGTTTTGTGTTGTTTTTGTTTTTTTGCGATTTCATGTTGTACAATCTTAAAGGACTCGGGTCCTTGTTTTGATCCGAATCCATCATTTCTAGTTTTTTGAGTTGTTAAACTCTCTATGCTTCCAAGGACGACACCCTTTTCTATGGCACTTGAAACATAGATTATCTTTTATATGTCTCTGTCTTTCATCCGGCGTTAGTCTGTTTTTATTACTAAAACGTTGAATATTTCCAATTTCCATTGGAGTAGGTTCATCATTATTATTTCGTTTTCTATTTTGATTATAGGGACGAAAGTTATAATTAAACCTTTGTGAAGAAAAAATGGCATCCCATTATCGGCAATATTCATTGCTTCTTGTAGATTATTTGGTTCTGCCCTTTCAAGTTCAATGCGAATATTCTGTTTAAGCCCTTTGCTATATAGAAATATTTGTTCTTCAAGAGACATTGTTGGTACTTGCAATAACCACTTTGTGAATTCTCTATTATAATTTGTGACGCTATATAGCTTTCCCATTTGTTTAATACTGGATAGTATTCTTCTTGCGTTAAGTTCCTATTTGCTGGTTCAAAATATTCCAACAACAATTTCTTGAATATATTGAATGAGTCAATATTTATCTCATCGTTTATATTTATAAGTTCCCACCATTCTAAGGCTTGGCCAGTCATAAAGCTAACTGCATATTTGATTTTTTCTTCTGAGGTTGTTTCGTTTACGTTCGAAATATATTTTCTAACGATTGTAACCATGACCTTGCATATTTACCTGAAAACTTTTCTGGCTTGCCTATTTTTAAGGCATCCGTGTTGTGCATATTTTGATTGAGTGCATTACTCAGATGATTATTCACTTGCATTACTTGATTCATTTGTTGGGATAATATATTAATCCTATTTTGTAGTTCGAGTAGATCTCCTTCCATTTTGTGTTCAGGGTTTAGAGTAAATAATATACTTTTTGGTTCTAGAGAGATTGCATTTAAATAATTGGGCTATTGTTATTTGGTGCTACTACAACATAGATAATACTTATCGTTTTTCGGTCTCTACAACTAGAATTAGGATTATGTCTGATCCTGTCCCTGAATAAACTGTGTCGTATTGATGTTTCAATTGAAATGTGTATTTTACTATATTTGTTTTTGCTATTTGAATATCTACTTGATGTGTAGTACTGTACTGGTCTGTTAGAGAGTAGCCGATAGCTCTTTGATTAGAAAATTGAGTATACTTAATGTTATTCGTATTTCTATTCTGTAATGGCTACTGTTTTTTGGCTCTCTATAGTA